>PPKC02000017.1:0-242458 GCA_003705975.2 Tetrapisispora iriomotensis | reverse complement strand
TGCTTCCACCAAGCAAACTTTAGTCAGAGGTGAAAGATTAACTCAATTATTAAAACAAAGTCAATACGCTCCATTAGCTGCTGAAGAACAAGTTCCATTAATTTACGCTGGTGTCAACGGTTACTTAGACAATGTTGAATTATCTAGAGTTGCTGAATTCGAATCTTCTTTCTTAGCTTACTTGAAGGCTAGCCATCAAGACATTTTAACCACAATCAGAGATAAGGGTGAATTAACTAAGGATTTATTAGCCACCTTAAAATCTGCTACTGAATCATTTGTTGCCACTTTTTAAACCAACATGCTTTATATTTAAGGAGAAAAAAGACTAGCACCAGACATTAATGGTTAAATCATGTCAAGAAAAGATAAAATTTTTATATTCACTTATTTGTAATATGTACATACATTTATAGCAAAATATATTAACTATATTTAGATATATATTCTTTAAAAAAAAATTCTAAGTCAACTTTAATTATTCTTCATTAATCATTAACTAATATGAACTGTTCCTTTAAATTTTCTGAAATTTCATTAACGAACATATGAAAAAAATTGAAAATACTAAGATCGAAATAATAGAGATGGCAATATAAAAAAGATTTCTAAACTTCATAAAAATATGACAAGAGTTTCAATAAAAGCAAAGTTGACAATCTGAGAGGTTCAAAAGATAATTGAGAATGTCACTAGAAAAAAAAACAGATAAAAAAAAGAAACCAGAAGGTTACAAAGTCATTTCTGATGATGACTTATTCAGAAGTTCTTCCCAATATAGAATGTGGTCTTTCACTAAGGAACAATTAGAGACAAAGAGAGTTGAAGTTAATGCACATGCAACTTCTTCAATGGAGGAGAAACTTACTTTATTTAAGAAGGACAACGGAGCTGATATTTCTGAAGAGGAAGCCAAAATGATTAATGAAAAAGCTGTACCTCTAACAGTAGAGGAAGAATTGAAATTGGTTAATTTTTATGCCAAGAAAGTGCAAGGTATAGCACAACATATGAATTTACCTACTGAAGTTATTTCAACTGCATTGATATTTTTTAGGAGATTTTACTTAGAAAATTCTGCTATGGATATTGATCCAAAGACTATAGTTCATACCTCTATTTTTTTAGCTTGTAAATCTGAGAATTATTTTATTAGTGTTGATTCATTTTCTAAAAAAACCAAGTCTAGCAGAGATGTTATATTGAGACATGAATTTAAAATAGTTGAGAGTTTAAAATTCTCTCTACTTTGTCACCATCCTTATAAACCGTTGCATGGGTTTTTACTGGATATTCAGAAAGTTTTACAAAATAAAATTGATGTTAAATATATGGGTGAGATACACGCAAGGACTAAAAAAAGAATTTCTGATGCATTGCTAACGGATGTCGTCTTTTTATACACACCACCCCAAATTACATTAGCTGCTCTAATGTTAGAAGATGAACAATTGACCACAAAGTATTTAGAAACCAAATTTGGATCTGATGAACTTGAAGTTAATGATAACAAGACCAATGAAGAAGACGAAGAAGAAATGAAAGAAGAAAAAAAGTTCATTAACGAGAATGGTAAAATTAACTATGAAATATTAATAAATTTGATTGCAAAATGTAAAGAAGAATTGACAAACTTACCTCAAGTATCTATCGATGATGCTAAATCAATTGCAGCAAGAGTATATTTTTGCAATCATCCAATGAATATATTACAGAGAAATAGAAAGAAACAAGAACTTTCAACTACTGATGATGGGGAACCTCCAGAGAAAAAACAAAAAGTATAACTTTTCAAATTCCACATATCTAGCATCAAAGCAAAATTACACACTCTCTCTAAAAATTTGTTTTGGTTTTTAATTAATCTTCGATAAATACATATATAGATTATTGCATTCAATGAATATTGTTCTTCAAGTCCAGGAAGATAATTAGGCTCAATACTCGATACTTTGCTGTCGTTTTACCATTTATCAAATAATGTGACACTTTATTGGTTTGTAGTCATCGGCGACGCTTGAAATATCTTTCGATTTCAAGTTTGCAACTAGTATAAAACGCAGTCAGAAATAACATTATTAAAGAGATATATAACTGTCACGAAGAGACTACTTTAGAATAAATATCTGTATATATTTAATGCAACAGGGTTTGTTTTTAAGCAGTATTTTGGAGTTAGTTTCAAGATATTTAGAAAATTCAAAAAAAATCGAGACTAAAATAAGATATTTAGAGTTTCTGTCATCTAAATAATAAATATGACAAAAGACAACCACGTTCAGAAAATTAAACAGGAACATGTTGGTATAATTGGGGCTGGTCCAGTCGGTTGTTTGACTGCTCTTATGCTTATTAAAAGAGGCTATTCTGTTTCGATTTTTGACTACCGTACCTATCTGACTTCTTCTAATGATGCCAAATCATTACGTTCAATTAATTTGGCGTTATCAGATAGAGGAATTAGTTCTATCAACGAGGTAGATCCTGATTTATGTGCTCTTATCGTCGATAAGACAATTCCCATGAAAGGTAGAATGATACATACTGGGAAAGACAATTTACAAGCTCAACCATATGGATTACATGGGGAACATATTAATTCTATTGGGAGAGCTGAGTTGAATATTAGTTTAGTTAAATCACTAAGTTCATTCCAAGATGCTAATAAAAATGTTGAGCTTAATATCAGCTTCGAGCACAAATTAAAAAACATTTCTTTCAATGAAACTAACGATAAGCAAATATGTACTTTCTACGATTTGAAGAAAGGCGTCGATAAGTTAGTTGATTACAGGTTCGATTTTGTAATTGGTTGTGATGGAACCTATTCTGAAACTAGAAACCAATTTCAAAAACCAGTTAGAATGGACTTGAAACAAGAGTATGTCAATAGAGGATACATCGAACTGTACATCCCACCTGGTGTGAACAATGAATTTTTGATTTCAAAAAATTACTTGCACATTTGGCCTAGGGACAACTTTATGTTGATTGCTTTACCTAATGAAGATGGATCGTTTACATCTACTTTTTTTGCTTCATGGGATATATTTGATGAACTTGAATCAATGAATGAAGCTCAAATAAGAGGTTTTTTTTTATCAAACTTTGAGGATGCAATGAAGCTTATGGATATTAAAAATGTAGTAGCTACAATAAAAAAAGCTATTGTTGGAAGATTAATGTGCGTTACTTGCTATCCATATCACGTTGATGGCGGTAGAGGATTGATAATGGGAGATGCTGCTCACAGCATGGTACCTTTTTATGGCCAAGGTTTAAATTGTGGACTGGAAGATGTCAAGGTTTTACAACACCTTTTGAATGAATACAATGATAATAGAGATATTGCATTCAAAAAATTCTCTGAAATAAGGTATAAAGATCATTCATCAATCATTAACCTCTCTAAAAATAATTATAAAGAAATGTCGCATGATGTGACATCAAAATTATTTTTACTTAGAAAATTTATTGATAATACCTTGGCCAAAGCCTTTAAAGGATATTGGATTCCTCAGTACACCATGGTAACTTTTAGAAATGACATTCCATATTCAAAAGCGGAAAGAACTTCCCAAATTCAGAAAAGAATTGTTAATACTCTGTTAATAATTTTGGGATCTTCTTCTATCTTTACCATCATAAAATTATTGAGAAAAGTTTCAAAGAAAGATTAACTGTTGAGTATTGTTATTAAAGTTCCCAAAAGCTTCAATTACAATATACTATTTTAAGTGTCAGTAAATATGTTTTTATATAAAAGTTGCCTTTATTTTTTCATGAAATGAACTGTGTACTATCTATAATATCAAAATCGATGGAAATGATTATTTAATGATGAATGAAGGTTATGAATCACCATTAAGAGCTCAGAAAGGGTATAGTTTGTGGTATTTATAACCTCTAATAGTGGTCAAGTTGTTTCATATAATTACTGTCACCTTGAAATAAACTTTCATCACATCCGACGAACAGCTCATCACTATTTAGATCAAAGTATAAACAAACTGGATCTTAGCTTTAAAAGAGAAGTCATCTAGATAGTTGATTTATTTTAAAGTTGTTAACTCAATAGGAACCTTAATGGAATAGCTGTAAGAGTTTTAATTATTAAAGTGGATTAGAGGTTTATTGGAGAGTTTTATCAGTTGATATATCTTTTTATTTGCTAATTATTGATATATGATCTCATTAAAATGACAACACAACTGCGGTATGAAAATGATGAGGGTGATCTATTTACTAATAAGAGTACAATGATGGCTAATTTTGAGAAATGGATCAAATTAGCCACTGATAATAAAATTAATTCAAGAAATAGTTGGAATTTTGCTTTAATTGACTATTTTTATGATTTGAATATTTTGAAAGATTCTGAAGATAATATCAATTTTCAAAAGGCATCTGCCACACTAGATGGTTGTATTAAAATTTATTCTTCGAGGGTGGATTCTGTATCTACTGAAACTAGTAAACTTTTGAGTGGTCTAGCACAGAAAAGAAAGAACAAACATAATGGTGATGGAAAAGATGGAGAAGATGGAGAAGATGGAGAAGATGGAGAAGATGAAACTTCCGAAACTGAAAAGGGTAAGGATGATATTGTAATAGACCCTGCTACTGGCCTACCCATTGCCCGTGATGATGAGAATGCTCATTTACGAAGGAGAGTTTACAACAGGATGCTTGAAACCACTCTTGTTGATTTCGATACTATCAGATTGAAGGCATTGGACAAGGAATTAAATATTGATCCGCTTTTCAAGAAAGCCTTAGTAGATTTTGATGAAGGTGGTGCGAAAAGTTTATTATTAAATACATTAAATACTAATAATAGTGGGAGAGTCGTCTTTGATGCTGCTATTCAAGACACTAATTTTTCTGCAAATCTGAATAATCACATAGAGGAAAACGAAGATGACGATAATGGAGATGAAACTAGCATGAACATTGAGGAATCAAGAATACTAGAAAATCTGGAAAATCAAACCCCAGGGAAAGAGCTAGCAGAAACCGATAATGCTAATGATAGTATTGTCTCAACAACAAATAGGTTATATGATGCGAGCCTGAATATGGAAGATGATATATTGGGACTTGGAATGGATTTCATCAATTTCGATAGTGTGATCAAATCAGAAATATCACCAGCTATACAGAAATTGAGAAATGTGGTAGAGGATATAAGTAAAGCTAAAGGTTTTATAGATGGTATACATGATAGAACTGAAGGTTTTTTAAATGAGCAAGAACTAAAAGAAGCATTGCTAGATGAGGATGAAATTGAGAATGACGACCAGTATGATGGACAGAATGATCTTGGAGATATGGGAGACATAGGAGACATGGGAGACATGGATGGTATGAATGACGACATAAATATGAATAATTCTCGAATGGATATGAGTGTTGGAGAAGCAAGCATACTAGAAAATAGATCTTTAAATGATATCGATGAGTCAAGCTTAATTATGAATGGATTATTCGAAAAAGATTTAATGTCCTATTTTGACACAAATCTAAGACAAACATGGAGAGGTCGTGATCATTGGAAAATAAGAACTTTCAAAAAGAATAACTTAATGAAATTGAATGAAAACATGACAAAAAATGAAACAAACAGAAACGAAGATAATACTGATGTTGACATAGAAACAACTCCAAAAGAGAATAAAAAGACCAAAAAAAAACTATCTGAGATTAACTTTTTTGAAATTGATGATAACCTTGAAAATGACATCTTCACATCTAAACAGCGCAAACTAATTGAAATTCCTATCAAATATAGAGTTAACGAGTCTCATTTTCTTTTACCTGATGATTATCATTTTTCTTCAGATACATTGACTTCATTATTTATCAAACCAAAACAAAAAATGAGTTTGTTCAAAAATAAAAACAAAAATATGCATAACACCCCAAATTTTGGCACTTCAGCAGTTTTAAATGAATCTAATAATAATGGTGCACCTGAACTAGCTGATGAACAATTTTGGGCAGATAATTACGAACGTAATGAAAAAGAAAATATAACCACTAATGAAGAGAATGAAATAAGAGAAGTTGAACTAGACAACCCATTTGATGATGATGGAATTGATTTCAATCAAGCATTTGATATAGGTGGAAACCCTCTAGAAGATATACCAATTGAAGATAATGATGAAAGCAAATCCACAGATAATTTAATTCTGAACAATGGCTTATCAAATTTGCAAAGTAATAAAGTCAATTATTCTAGAGTAACTAAGAAAGTTGATGTTAAAAAACTAAAGAATAACATTTGGAAATCAATAAGTATTTTACTAGCTCAATTTAAAACTGATGATACTTCAACAAGTGATCACAAAGAAATAGAATTGAGATTTATTGATATTGTCAAAGAAATTGTACCAATGTACCAAAAAGATGCATTGAAAGAAATTTCGACGAGTTTTTGTTTCATTTGTTTACTGCATTTGTGTAATGATCACGGTATTTCTTTAAAAAACACTGAATTTTTTGAAGATCTGATAGTTATTTGTAACAATAATTAAACATCTAAAAAGTTTTTATCATAGGTCTAAATCAATATCTATTTCTATATTTATATCTATAAAAACAATACATAAATATATATTATCTAGTACTTAAAATATGAAATGATGAATTTAATTATCAACCGTTCTGATCGATTTTTTGTTTGGGTCATTATGATGTTAATTTTCTTCTCAATTTTTCGTTATTTCTTTAAAAGAGTCAATAGTAATATTACTAGCCTCTTATTTTTATTATAAATTCGCTCTATACCTTCTTATTTTTAAAAAGTAAAAGGTCTTTCCAACGTTAAAAAAATGCAAGTAAATTCAATATGTCAATTGGTGCAAAATTGGATAATTACTCCAGCCTTCTTCTCTTAATATCTTCAATATCATTACCATTTGGTGTAGTCATGGAACTACCAGATGATTTATTTACCTTTCTCTTCTTTGAATTTGACCTGCCTGTACCATCAAGATCAAAAGCTAAGTCATCGATATTAAAACCTGGGACATTTTGAAATTCTGAAGGAAATGACCTATCAAACTGAGATAAGACATTGGAGGCCATATCCCAGTCCATATTATTCTTACCAAATAATGCCATATCTCTATTAGCCATTGCTGTATTAAATTGTTCATCTGTCATATCTGAAGTTCTGGTCACCTGAGCCATCATGTCTGGGTTATTTTGAAACAGTATTTGAGATATTCCACCACCTTTACCATTTTCTCGGGTAGGTATATTACTGAACTTACCTGAAAGTTCTGCAATTTGATTTTTGTATGATTTTCTTAGTTTGACAGCTTTACTACCATCATTATTAGTCCTGGCTACTTGTTGAGATATATCATCCAAATTGTATTGTGCAATTAAATCATTTAAAGGATTAGGAGCCTGAGGTTGATAATATGTCTCTGGATCAATATAATAATAATATGAAGGAGTTGTATCTTCGTATGACATCTTAATAAGTTCTCAATGTATGCTTTTAATGCTGGCAAGTCTTTTATTTCAATTCCAAATTTTTTAGCCTTGTACTAACTCAATTCTCACAAATAAAAGTTCTATATATAGCTTTACCTCCAATTAAAACAGATTCATAATCTAACAATCTTCAAAAAGCTTCATTACCAACTCTATCTTCAACAAGAACTTACTTGAAGATCATTCTTATGTAGAAACTTTCCGCTCTTTATTCTCTATATAATTTTTCATTTCCCGTAATAAACGATCAGGCTCGTTTGCCGTGATGCTGAGAACTAGACTAATATAGTCGACGATGTGAAGTGTCAGTAATTGTTTTAAGATGGTTCATGAACTTTAAGAATCATATAAATATATGGATAAACTAACAGTAGTTATTAGGTATTAAAGGAAATTTTTTCTGTGTTTGTAGCACAATTTTTGATTCAGTAATGATTAAATTGTATAGCAGGCGACGTCTGGCGACGTGAAGTACATATTCAAAGGTATAATTTAAACTATCGACTAACTACATTGTATACTTCTAGAATCAGTCAGTGATGAGGGCTAGAAAAACAAAGAAACAGGTAAAACCAATTAAAAATTTATTTAGCAATGGTGAGTGGATCTGTCCTTCTAACGGTAAAATTGGTTTATTATTTAGTTCTTTCTGTTCTTGTTGATATTTCGATTTCAACTCATTTTTTTCTGCTAGGTCATCTTCATCATCCCAGGTTGTCTTCCATTCTTTAATTTCGTAGTTAATATTGATTTTCTTGGTGACACCTTGATGTTGTGTCTCTTCCTGTAATATATCCCAAACCTTGTGCAGGTCAGGTTCTATATCCACTATGACATAATCTATTGGTAAGGGAAGTACCATGACAAGCATCTTATCATTGCAATGAAAGTTCCTAACTGGTTCATTTATTAATCCGACCATTTTAATCGTTACTTCTATGCTACTGTTCTTATGTAGCATTCCTATATTTGGTGTTGCAAAATAGTAATCTGGTGCGGTTGTCATTATTTTAAACACCATGTCATCATATGGTGACTGATTAGTTATTTTGATAGAACTAGTTTCATCCTCTGTCAATGGTGTTTTGAATGTTAAATGTCCTGGTGAAATTTCTATGGGCAGCATATCATATTTAATTACTTGATGCAGGTTTATAGGTCGTGATACCATAAATTTCTTAAACAAAAAATAATGGCTGATAGAAATATGGCTTGTTTTTAAATGAGACCTCGTGCTGGTTTTGAGGTTTATACATCTTTTGAGGTTTTTCATATAATTAAAAAAATCACCACTATATATTTCAGTTTGATATGTAATGATTGGAACTGACAATGTAAAGTTTTCAAAATTTAATGGATCTATAAAAATATAAACAATAGAAATTTGCTGTATCAATAATCATCACCTTTTGAAACAACTTCTTTTTTATGTGGATGTAGTAGAATCGTGTGCTCGAATTGAGCGGTATAAGATCCTGGTATATCATTTAATGGAGGATAATCTTGCACAATACCATTTCTAACTAGTTGGTTCAATGAGAATAAATAATTTTCTTCTTCCAAGCTATCAAGATAACGACGACACCATGGTAAAGTACCAAAATTCCTTTCAATAACTTTCAATAGCTTTTTTGCAGTCGGTGAAGTGGCAGGTGGAAGATTACCTTGGTTCAATGCATAATGCGAGACTTCACCGGCTGGGAAGACATAACCTCTACCAGTCGAACCGAAAGTTTCAATGGCGAAATGTTCACCTTCTTCCATTTTAGTTTCATCACCATTTTTGACAATTGGAACAGATTTACCATTATGAATTTTATATGGGCCAATGGTGTGACCACATAGATTTCTACAAGGCTTCACCTGGAAAGTTTCACCATTTATGTCTACCTCATAGGACTCCATTACTTCTTGGATAGCCTCCCCAATGTCTGTTAGTCTAACGTCAATACCTGCTTCTTTGATACCAGTGTAGGTAGCTTCACGTACAGCAGTTAATAAGTTATCATACTGAGGGTCAAAAGCTACAGTCCAAGCCGAATCGACAATATGACCATTTATATGGACACCGATATCGACTTTTAAAACATCCTCGTATTTCAACACGGTCTTATCACCTTTGTTTGGATTGAAATGAGCAGCAACCTCATTAATAGAAAGACCTGTTGGGAAACCAATACCATGAGCAAGTGGAGTTTCTGAATTTTTCAAATTTGCCTCTGCACCAGTGAATTTTCTTGTAGCATTCTCAACAATATCAGCAATCTCAATCAAAGTCATTCCAGGTTTGATCTTATTCTGCAGGTTCTTTCTAACCCTTCTATGAACCTCAGAACCCTTTCTCATATCGTTCCAAACAGTTTCATTCTCTTTATCTCTTATCTCATAACGTTTTTCCTCATCAGTTTTCCTTTTCAAATTGAAATCTTGTTCATAGTCAATCCACTCACCTTCGGGATACACTTTGTCTGCATAATACAACTCAATGTTTTTAATATTGTTCTTCTTCTTCTTCTTCTTCTTCTTATTCTTAGAACCTGCATCTGCACCACCTTCTTGCTCTTGTTCCTTCACCATTGTACCTTCTTTAACCTCTTCGACCTCTTCCATTTTTTTCTCTACTTCTTTCTCCTGCAATTCTTGTTCACTCATCCTAAAAATTGTATGAGATGATACCAGTAATGATAGCTTTTCTTGACACTATTGAATGGTTCATATGAAGCCAAATAAGGTCCTTTCTACCATTATAAACTCTTTATAAAGTGGTTGTCTCTTATATATTCTCAAATTATAGTGGTCGCAACCTATATAAAAAGTGAAAAATTATAAAGTTGAAATTTTATTGAACATAAAATGTAGTTAAATATAAGTTTTAAAGTACGTTTATAGTGGCAGAAAGGAACATTCCAGTGTCTAGAGAAGCAACCAGCAGTCCAGTATGTTTATGTTAAGAGTCAGACCCGTTTCTAAGAGATTTTTTTCGAGTTCTCTTGCGAAAACTAGCTCACAACCAACTTTTGACCCAATGCAATTGAATCCCATTCGTAATGATACCAATAGCATCACTAATAATTTGAAGAATCTGAGTGAAATCAGTAATAAAAGGAAACAAGAGCAAGTTGTTTTACAGAGCAATTACCAACTGCAACCAAAGGAAGATGCTTATTCTGCTCGTTTGACAGGGATTTTAGCCGGTAGAACAGTCGATGTTTATAATGGGAATACACAAAATGCATTCAAACAGCTCGGTAACTTGATGTATACAAACAACGTTCCACAAGACAAGAGAAGCCAGAGATTCTACATGAAACCTGGTAAAGTGGCTGAAATGAAAAGGTCTCTAAGACACAGAAGAGAGTTCAAAAAGGGCTTCCAAAGATTGATCGGTCTAGTAAAAGATGCAAAGAGAAAAGGTTATTAAAAACAAGGATATCACTTACAAACATGTACATATATATTTTAAATATTTCGATTCAAATAGTTTAAAAGAATTCTTATCATATCAATTCGATATTCAATTCCATTAGATAACTTGCATATAAAACGCGGAACATATTTTTGCAATCAATGTTAACTCTTATAATACACTTTATGAATAACCAATACTTTTAAACACACATCATAACACAAGATACTGGAACAGAGAAATATTAGTTTGTATCTGATAAAAAATCTTTTGTTTTGTTTGGTTAATTTGAATGAATTCATAAAGATGTCATCAAATGTGAAGTCTGGTGTCTTGACTTTATTACATACAGCCTGTGGAGCTGGAATCCTGGCAATGCCTTATGCGTTTAAGCCATTTGGTGTACTTCCCGGGCTATTTATGATTTTATTCTGTGGGTTTTGTGCTATGTTTGGTCTTTTATTACAGTCTTTTGTTGCTAGATACGTTCCAGAGAGAAATGCATCTTTTTTTGCTTTAACCCAAGTTACAAACCCAAAGTTAAGTGTTTTATTTGATTTTGCGATTGCAATTAAATGTTTTGGTGTTGGGGTCTCATATATGATTGTTGTTGGTGATATTATGCCCCAAATTTTGTCTCATTTCACTGATAGTAAGCTTTTACTGAGTAGAGATTTTAATATCACATTGATAATGATCTTTATAGTTTCACCTCTATGTTTTTTGAAGAACCTAAATTCATTGAGGTATGCATCGATTATTGCCATTTCTTCGGTTGTTTATTTATGTTTCCTAGTTTTGTTTCATTTCATATTTCCAAATGAAGAAATCCATGAAATCAGAGGTGATATATCTTGGAGATTTCCAACTGATGAAATAAATCCACTCAAGACTTTACCAATATTTGTGTTTGCTTATACATGCCATCACAATATGTTTTCGGTAATTAATGAACAGAAAGATACAAGCTTCAATAAAACAAAATATATTTCAATATTTTCAATGGTCCTAGCTGGATGTCTATATATCGTTATAGGAGGAGCAGGTTACTTAACTTTTGGTAGTGCAATCACAGGAAATATTATTACACAATACTCCAACTCAATAGCAACGACAGTTGGTAGGGTTGCAATTGTCTTTTTAGTGATGTTAGCATTTCCATTACAATGCCATCCTGCGAGAGCATCCATCAACCATATACTGCATTATTTTAACGTTATCAGGCAAGAGTCACCTAATCAAATAGATGAGCAAGGTAACAGCGAATCAGCTGTACTAATGGAGAATGAAATTACTCCACAACCACAACTACAGGCCAATTTTGAAGTCCCAACAGACGAACTAATAGAAGAAGAATTTCCCGAGCAACAAACAAGTTTCCAAACAATTGAACTTGACAAATATATGTTCATTATAATCACAATCGGTATATTGGTATTTTCATACCTATTAGCCATATCGGTAGAGTCATTAGCAAACGTGCTAGCTATAGTAGGAGCCACCGGCTCCACATCAATCTCATTCATTTTGCCTGGATTTTTTGGTTATCAACTAATCGGTTCAGAATACACTTCTAAACTACAAAAAATGCCAATGGAAACAAAATTACTAAAATATGCCTCTTTAACACTAACAGTATGGGGTATATTCGTCATGACAGCTTCATTGTTCGCTTCTATATTCATTGGAGCAACTCATTAATTCACATATT
This sequence comes from Tetrapisispora iriomotensis, assembly GCA_003705975.2. Classification (NCBI taxonomy): domain Eukaryota; kingdom Fungi; phylum Ascomycota; class Saccharomycetes; order Saccharomycetales; family Saccharomycetaceae; genus Tetrapisispora; species Tetrapisispora iriomotensis. The sequence goes on along the minus strand of PPKC02000017.1, from coordinate 229,832 downwards.
CAAAGCCTCCTAAAGATCTCATAAGAAAAGATTTTGACACCTAATGAAAACAGCAATATGAGGAATTCAATGGACTAGTCTCACAAATAGCACCTGCAAACAATCACTGCCATCAAGGCCTTTAGCATGCTCTTATGTTCGAGTTAGCTCCATAGGTTTGGGCATCTTTAGAGAATGTTAAGCTGCAGAATTTCACATAATTGATAGCGACGTAAATAGTAAGCTTTAAATATCAAATTTATTAATTCTTCTAATTAAAAAGCCCATTGATCAAAATGAATTACAGTCAATGGAAGTATTTAAATAGTCATTTTATTTTGTTTATAAGGTTAGATTGAGTACAACAGTAAGATTATAGAGCTATCTATATATTATTTGAAGTTCTTGTTGTTTTTGTTGATTTTTTTTATTAGAAATAGGCACATTTTTAGGATATTTTTTTATTTGAATAGCTCATCTGAAAATGAATATTCCAAGTAGAGCTAATGCTAAAGCTCGTAGGAAGCAGAATTATCTTAGACATTCCTTCAAGATCAGTGCATTATTTGGTGACCCTTTTGCGGTTTCATCGGTTTCTATAGCTACTATTGCGTGGGTAATAACTATTGCTGGTGCTATTGCTTCTGCAAGTGATAGTGAAACATTTCCAAGGTTCACTTGGTGGGGGATTGCATATCAAATTGCAATAATCATCATTATATTAGGTCTTTATTGTTATAATATAATCGATTACTACAAGAATTTTCTTACAGCTGCATGCTCTATTGCGTTTATTTATAATACGAATAGTGCAACGAATTTAGTCTACAGTTCAGGACCCAGAAAAGCTGCCTCTTCTGCTGGTGTTATCTTACTTTCAATTATTAATCTGTTATGGATTTTTTATTTCGGTGGTGATAATGCATCCCCAACCAATAGGTGGATTGATTCATTTTCTTTACAGGGGATTAGACCTTCAGCTTACGAATTGGCATTAATTAGATCAATTCGTCGAAGAACAATTATTAATAATGGAAGAACAATGCCTGCACATTTTGATAATCAGAATATTGACGAACTGAACTTGAACATAAACTCGAATAGAGTGACAAACAGCAACCATGGCTATTCAGATAAAGTTGGCCCCTACATGACATCTCATGAATTAACTGGCTTGGAAAGCACAGATGTTTTACACCAAAATAATACTGATACGTTCCAGAGTCAACCAAATAATGGCTCATATGTGCCCTCCACCGAATATCATGATACACAAGAACATAATACATTCATGACAGATTCCTCTATGGGTAATACAGATACAACAATGGGTGACACATTGGATTTATATAGTGATTTAGGCGAGGATTCATTTCCATACACCGCAAAAGCATTATATTCTTATAAGGCAGATGATGATGATGGCTATGAAATATCATTTGAACAAGGTGAAATATTAAAAGTTAGTGATATTGAAGGGAGATGGTGGAAATCAAGAAGGGAGAACGGTGAAACTGGTATCATTCCTAGTAATTATGTTCAACTGATAGATGCTACTAATATCTGATTATAATTCGGAAACATTTCACTTTATGCATTTCTCAATGGAAATTCTATTACCAGTTTACCTAACCTTTTCATTTTTAACCTTTAAAACACACATTCATAAATATGAACATTGATATCTATATATCGACCAAATTTGCTTATATCCTTATATAATCGGAAAGATTAGAAAATGTATTAATAATTTATAAAAGCTGTGCTCTATATTTTTACATAGAAATGCAGTAACATATCAATAATATGAAGTAAAACTAATAAAACGGAGTCCATCCCATATATATATTCGACAAATTGTTGGGATCTGTTGCTTCTTGAATTACTTCTTGGACCGTCGCCTCAATACTTAATCCACTGCCAACTAATTTAGTTTCTACACTTTGAATAGCTCTGTATGATTCATTATTATCGTTCATATCATTGGACAATTCTTTTTTTGATTTAAGTTTATAATTATTTAATTGGGAATCTTCATCAAATAAATGCCTATGCTTATGAACAGGAGACATCACCCAAGAATATAACGGATCCCATTTTAGAATATTTAAAACATGTAACACCTTATCAAAATCATTTCTCAACAAGTGATACACATGTTCACAGTTTTTTCTAAATATACCTTCAACTCCTGTCACCCCAAAACCATCGATGATATCTCTTGTAAGTCTAAAGGGCACTAGTTCCGGAACAGGTAGTAATCTTCCTTGATCAAAAGCAATGCCTAAATCTATATGCACAGGTTCACCTGTAATTTGATCAATTAAAATATTATTCAGATGTCTGTCTCCCAATCCTAAGATATAACCAACTATTGATATAACTGCTGTTCCCTTAGCGTACCTTTTCTTTGCCTCTAACCAATTTTGAGGATTAGTGAAGTTATTAAAAAAAAAGTTCCGAAATTGAGGTTTGATAGAACTCGTTAGTTTTTGATAGGTAGCTAGCTTTTCTGCCTTTGATTTATTCTGTACAGCTTTCATCATTTTCCTTGCTTGGTCAAACTTGATTGAATCGTCTTTATGCAAAGTTGTCAAAACTTGATGTAATGAAACTGAGTTAGACACATATTCAATTATACCAGCGCTTGGACCTAAAGGTAATACTTCATACGTTCTGATCTTCAAGTTGTTAGTTTTTAAACTAGGATCATTTTCAATAATTTTGTTAACTTGCTTGAAAATTTGCTCCATAATGGAATCTTGTCTTAGATCGTCATTGCTTCCCTTTAGAAGTATTTTTTGTTTTGATCCATCTGAGATGTAAATTGTTACTATTTTTGGTAGTGATATACCAGTGGTCGATATATCAACAATTCCTTTGATAGAAATGATATATGGTCTAATTTCTTTCCCATTCATCGAAGAGGTGATTGAAACCTTAATCGTGGGCAAAGGCAATTTTAGACTAGGTAAATGGTTTAACCAGTACTTGCCAATATTTATATTCTCAAGATTGATATGTCTGGTATTTTTAACAAATTTAACATTAGCTAATTCGATAGACTTCTCACAAAATTCCAATACTGGTGCAACATATAATTTGTAGTATTCACCTTTCTCGAATATTTGTAACTCCTTTAAAATATTTTCTACAGCTCCTAGTTTTAATGCAATGGTTTCATCCATATTTTCTGGTTGCGATCTATACATCAAAATACTCATAACTGCGTATAGAGAATCATACGGTAACTTGTATAGTAATCTCTTAAGTAATATCTGTAAAGTTTTTTGAAACTGGGAATCATCTAAAGATAGTTTGGAAGCAATTTGATTTACCCAAGGCAAAAATTTGTAACTCGGAACTGTACAGATTTCTTTATAGAGAAATAAATTTAGTTTAGCATCTTTATCATATTGAAACCAAAGGCTACAAAATTTATCTATTACATCATAGTCATAATGGTTTGTGAAAACTAGAACGTTGATATAATAAGATAATGCTCGAATAATGAACTTTTCTTCTCGCTCCTCCAATTCCAACAACTGTTGTTTCTCCCTTTCATATTGTATATTAGTTTTATTATAATGTTTTTTTGCATCCTTTCTTTCAGCATCCAATAGTGATTCATTTGCATATATTGCCTTTAAAGTCTGCAACTCTGTCATGCTAACAGAACACTTATTTCTTAAATTATCAACTTCATTGGATTTGATAAGGTTCTGAACTTGCTTATTAAAAAATTCTCCAAAAATATAGAATATTTCTGATTTAGTTTTAGAGTCTTTGATAGATATATTAATATCCTTTATGTAATTTTCAAATATATCATCTGCCTTCTCGTATCTCGATTCTGATGTCCATTTTACTAATGATGCCTTTATTCTTTCTTTTGGAATATCATAGTGCTCTGCATATGTGTCCCAATATAAGTTTTGGCTATTATCGGCACTAGACAATATCTTCTTTAAAGATTCAATTGGTGTTTTAGTTTTATCAAGACACCACATCGAAGTTGCAATGTAATATCTCGCAGAGTTTACAAGAGGGAAAGCAATACTATCAGTTCTTTTAATTATATCTTCTAATAAAAAAGATGATTTAATAGCTTCTTGGGGAATATTTTTGGTTATAGAACCCTTAACAAGATTGGATAAAAATATAATGGACAATAATGCTTTATGTTTATTAACTTGATACTCTAATCCAACCTCATTGAACTCTATCATTCTTGTCAGGTGATAGCGGGAAATTATGTTACTTTTGAAGGAGGAAAATTCACATCCTGTAAATCTGATCAGATCTATCCTTTGTATATGTTGCAAGGAATCTAGATATATGTCATTGTTAAACTTATTCTGATTAGAAATGCTGCAATTATCAAAGGAGTGAATAATTTTTTTCCAGAATGACAGTTCCTGAATGGTGTCTAGCCATATTGGTAAAGATTTGAAATTTGTCTTGGAATCCAATAATTTTAAAATTGAACGATCCAAAACTTTATCAAGTTCTCCAAACGGTCTTTGAAACATATTTTTTAAGGTATGGTATAACGCCGTATCTTTTGAATCAATTTCCTTGACATCGGGCAAATTCCAATTTCCAAGTTCTAAAGCCCATTTATAAGAACTAGAGTTATATGTTACGTCCATATTTTCATTAATAGCAGAAGCCAACCCAAAAAAATTATTATCCAAACAATTCGATAATAATTCAGTATTATTTGCTCTTTTCATGACAATATCCAAGTCAGCCTTTGCGTTATCATATATTATTTTCTCTAAAGATAAATTGACTTCATGTTTCTTTTTTTGATGTAAACTTGATAAAACTCCACTTAATGTAGTTTGAACAGGTATGGCACACATAAAATCAGGATCTCCGATGGATGAATAGATTGACTGAAGTTTTAAAAAATCTAATGATTCTTGAGAGTTACAAAAAAATTCCTCATATATCATATAAGCAAATGTGAAATAATTAAATTCCTCAGCAATTTCATATATACTGATTAAATTTAATTGCAGATATATATTCGAACTGAACCTTTCTTTCAAAATTTTACCTGTTCGAATTAACTTTATCAATTCAAAAAGTATATTAAGCTTTTTCTCAGCCTCATTCCCCTTAGACACTTTAGATATAGAAGAAAGAATATAAATTGCATCCTTTGTTCCTTCCCTAGCGTCTAAGTATATTACTAGATTAAAAAGGGTTGGCAACACTAGTTCAGCAAATTTAGTTTCCTCTAAACAAAAATATTCAAACACTTTCATATGTGGTACATATAGAGAAATTTTAGTAAGAAGGTGCTTAATAAATCCTTTTAACCAATGGTCATACTCAATTTCCAATGAAAGGAAATCTTTAGTGAGAAATAAATTTTGTTGTATCTTCTCAGTTGATTCCAAATTAATGTAAGGAAAGTAAGACTGATCAATTTGACCTAGATTAGGAATAAACTTATTGTATAATGTTTTGGAGATTTTCCAAGATTCATTTTCAGATTCCTGATAATGACGAAGCAAGACATTTGTTATAAGTTCGGCTAAAAGCAGGTTATTCTTAGTCATTTTAGTTGAATGAAATTCATAATATTCAAAATATTGGGAATAGAAAGGAGACAGAGATCCCAAATCATCAAATAAGATTTGGTAATTACTATCCATATAACCTGAAGTTGATCGTATCGTTAATCTTTTATCCATATTCCAGGAAAGCTCAATAATGTCAGCTAGTAGTATTTGGAATTCATTTGTTCGATATTGTGCTGGTATTGAGGTCGTTACCAATTTATCTAAGATGGAAAAGGAGAGGTCATTGGAATCCTTTATTTTTAATTTAATGCGTTGTGATAGTAACGATAGTAATATAATACCGTCCTCACCATAAGTTGCTAATTGCAAAAAAACTTTAGCGTTATCATATGTCTCATTGTGGCTTGTACTCAACAATTCAAGACAAAAGACGTTGAGTTTTAATAGTTCAGATTTACACTTTTTAATATTAGGAAGTAACGCGATGAGATTTTTCCCATTATCAGGATGTTCATTGACTGATAAAATGATATTAGTTAGAAGCGGAATTAATAAAGTTGTCATGTTATACTGGCGCTTAGCACTATAACCTAACAGATATTGCAAAGCTGGCATAACTTCTGTAATAAGTTTATCGCCCTTCAAATACGATGACAGTTGTTTTAAAAGATAACCAATAGTCTTATCCAATAGTTCAATATTTTGACATAATAACAAGACAACCAGCAGCTGACGTATGGATTTGGTAGTATCTATTAATGAGAATGATATATCTAAATCAGATAATATCCATAAAATAATAGTATGAAGGTCATTACTGTTTATGTTTCTTAGCAGATTTAAATCATTAATGAACGTTAATGACGTTTTCAGATTAGTGTGGAATGGATGTTGGTACTTAACAGAATGTTTTTCGGGTTTCAAAAGTTCAGCAACTAAATTGGTGTTTTTGAAATAGTTTTGAAAGAAGAAGTGAGTTTCAGCCAATGAGCCTAGGTCAATGAATTGAAGAAATAATTTGAATAATAAAAGTTCCTGAGAATGAATCATTTTATCTAGTTGTGAACCAAAATGAGTTTCTAGTCTTTTATAAATGATGCTACCAGCCCCAGTTTTGGTAAACGCAAATATAATACAATATGGTAACGATTTTTTCAATAGTATTTGAAATTGTTGGTTTGCTATCGATTCTAAGTTCGATAGCAAAGTCTCATTAATAATTTTTTTTGTATATATTAATGCTGTAATTTCAACCGAATAATTCGCAATGAAATTGGATACGCTCCATTCATAAAATAAATGATAACTCCAAATTTGAAGATCAAAACCACATCCATTCGGAGTTTTTTCTATCCATTGATCAATGAGATCATATTTGCACCTCTCAAATAATTGTACTCCGTTTGATAATCCCAAATTATTGACGATATGTTTAATAGTCAATCGATTATATTCAATGGCTAAATCTGGATCAACTACACCTTGGAGATGTAAAATTGAGTCAATTAACATTGTGGACGACACATTTGATAATTCCGATATAATAAAAAATTTCAGGAAAGAATTGGTTTTAACTGCACTTCGGTCATCATATATCATCATTATTTCTTTAAATAAGATCTTTTGATTTTTGATGCTCACTGATGATATATAACCTTTAACTTTTAAAATAATTTTGAGTAAATATACTGGACCTAATTTTTGAAAACATTTAGTCAATATTGAGAATATATCTTGTTTTTTTGACTTAGCTACTCCTTTTGAAAGGTCATGATATTGCAAAAGATCCAATAGAAGATTCGAAAGGCTAATATATGAATTGATTCCACTGAATGAATTCTCTGAGACTCTCGATAAAAGCCATGTAAACATATCATTGCAATCCCCGTTGAAGTCAGATTCTGAAGAATCAAGCCAAATATTTTGGATAGAGCCTAAGTAATCAGCAAGCAATTCCATCCCTAGGCACGAACTGCTGTATTTGCTGCTCAGTAGAGCATTAGCAATACAATCTGAGATAGTTCTCAATTGAGTTTGTGTTAGTGTTAAATTAAATGATAGCGTCGAATAGACTTCAGGCAGAATGGATATTACATATTCAATTTTAATCGAACGCAATGTAGTTAGTAAAAAGTCTACATTAGAAACGGTTTCTGTTATATTCCAATCACTTCTACAATACATTCCAATTAAATGAAATATAATCCCTAAATCCTTTTTAATCCGTAATTCATTTTGAATAGATTTGTTGGAATCCTGTTTAAAAAAGTTAGAGTTTTCATTATTAGCATTTGATGTTGAATGATTTATACATAAAATGAATGTGTTGTTTTCTGAAAAAAACTTTTCAATAAGTTTTTTGGCTGGAAATTTACTTAGCAACCAGGAATCCTTTAAGTTATCAATAAGGTCTACAAAATTAGTAAATATTATCGAAAGATCTATCGTATTTTCAAATGAACTTGAATTTACCAATTCTTCGAAAGATGAAACAAAAAAAGATGATTTTTCTTGCAAGAAAACATCTTTCAATTCTGAACCAATATACTTTCCGATTTGACATAGCCAAAGAAATTTTATTGTTACCGACTCAGCAGCATCAAATGTACTCAAAAAAGATAAAAAATAATTATTCATAAAAGTGGTGTCAGGTTGCTCTAAATTAAAAACAATTCTAGCAAGTATTGATTTTGAAGATTCCTCTGTAGTTTTAATGACTTCAGAAAAATTTCTCGGACTAGAAGTTAAGGACCAAACTTCATGTACAGCTTCCCAAAATTCCATTTTCCCAGTAAAATACGAGTCTTCGTAATCAAATCGATTGAGATATTTGACATTTTCTCCAGCCAACCATTTTAAAAAAATGAATATGTTATTCTTTCTATATTCCATTTTATTATTTTCACTTTGTTTCCAACTTAATCTATTCTTAATTTGAAACCATTTAACTATTTTTACCAATGAGGTTTCACCTTCTTTAAACTTAAATTTACATCCAAATCTTTCTAAAGCACCCCATAGTATATATGCTTCTTCACAAGCCAAATATGGTCCCTTTAATTCGGAATATTCGTATATTTCGGTTAAGTGAGTTAAAATTCTTTCATTGATATTACCTTCTGGGTAGTATTGTATACACCTGGCTAGTAGAATGCATGCAATTTTAAACACATTGTCTTCTTTTATTTTAGGAATAGTTAATAGCATTATTTTATCGAAATGACTAATGCTGATGGATTTGCCAATGGTTGAAATCAAACATATTAATGAAAGACTAGCCCAGGAAAACATGTTTGGGTTATTCAGTTTAATAATAACTTCACCTAAGAAAAGTTCACATTCCTGACACGAGATTTTTACAGTTTCCAAATAAAATGGTAAAAGTTGTAATGCATGTGCTTGGTACTCAGGTGAATCAGCAATCAGATAGTTAATTAAAAAATCATTTGTAGATATTGAGTTCGAAATAATATCTAATGCAGTAGGGTTTAATTTTCTCTTTTTCAATAAGTTATTTTCGTTATCTGAGGATGGAGTAATAGAAAAGTAACATTTAATCAATTTTATCATTGAATATGAGTCAATCCATTTAAAATATTCTTTGCTGTTTGGATTTAACTGGAAATTCGAGAAAGCAAACCAAGAAACATTCTTCTTTGAATCTGAAAATCTACAATTAAAAAGAAACTGATCCACAGAAGGTGTCGAGAATTCATGTTGCTGTATTCTTTTAATAATGTATTCTCTAAAAGAAAAGACAAAAGAGTTAAAAAAGTTGCCATCTTTTATCTTTTCTAATATATGTCGATTGGCCGTAAGGAGATCAGACGCCAGTATATCTAATAGCCTATACCTATTACTTGTATCTTCATTAGTTATCCAGTTAATCTTGGTAAAATATTTCCATGCGCTATAGACTAGATTTATGTTTTCTTCAATAGCGACAAATTGAGTCTTTGTGATCAAAAGAATTGCTAGCTCTATAACAATCTTTGTCAACGTATTTTCAGTTTCAAATTCTTCTAGTAATGCTACTGTGATGGAAATTATTTTTGAATCAGATATGATATGATTGACACCAACTGTATCCATTGAAAGAAGGCAACATAAAATCGAAATTAAATTAGAAATATTTCTATCATTAGCATTAATTTTAATATGATTCTCAACGTATTCCGCAATTGTTGAGACAATTGTAATCCATTGCTCTTCAGTATAGTTTAACTTGAAAATTTCACTTTCAATTAATGACAAAAGGGAAAACGATAAATCAATTGAAATAGGTTCCGTCAAGTTTTTAGAATTCTCTTGAATCATCAATTCAGGCAAAGCATTAAGAAATAACTTTACGGTTTTGAATTTAAAACGACATGCTGTTTTCTCAATAAATAATCTCAATAAGTACGAAATACTCGTCAACCTATTTTCAATTAAACTCTTTTTATTCCCAGTAGAATCACTAAAATTCGACAATAAATTGCAATAGTTTCTATGCTCATAATCCAATATTTCCAACAATGTAGTAGCTGTATTACTCAAATACTTGGTACCCAATTTATGAGGTGCATCCTTTAATAAAGTTGTTAATTCATCTACAGCATTGCTTCTTTCCTTGATTTTCGTCGATGATAAATTTTGAAGTACTGTTACGACAATCGAATTCTCCATAAAATATATAAAATGAAAATAATATAAACATCAACCTTGAAAGCAACCTTACGACTCAATTCCTAACGTATTTTTCAATAAATACTGCTCTATTTATATATCTTGATCTTATTTAAAGTGATTTTTGGTTAATCTATCTTGCCATTCATCGCTTAAATAGTGAAAAAAAATATTAATATAAAAGGATGAGACATTCTGAAATATTAATAACCACTTTTTATGGTAGTAATTATATATATAAGAAGATGATTTGGGTTTTGTTTGTCTCTGAATTTAACCATATGGTACCATAGAGAGATATGCCATAACAATAATGATGCCAAATGACAATGAGGAAGCTGGTATGAATTCCGGTGCTGTTGGTATAGTTGATGAGACTATTGATAATGATAGCAATGTCGAGACAGAGATCAGTTTTGAAGGAACTAAGGCAATACATGATAATGCTAGTGACAGCAGTGACATATCTATTGAGGTTCTAGGTGAAAATATTAAGACGTACAATGAGAGTGACATTGATTTAATGAAAGTTTTGAATGATAATGACAATGTTGGAGATGTGGAAGAAATATCTAACAAGAGGAGGAAGATAGAAACAATAGATCTGGATGAGATTGAACAGTTACAGCAGGCTATTGAACTATCTGATTTTGACGATAGTGAGGAAGAAGAGAAAAAAGAGAAAGAAGAGGGTGACAACAATTCTATGAAATCCATTGCGAAACAATATTTAAATAGAACACATGAACACAAACCTGTTAGAAATTATAAATGCCCAATATGCATGGAACCACCAATAGCTGCTGTGATAACTAATTGTGGTCACATTTTCTGCAATGACTGTTTATTTCCTATGATTAATAGTTCCAAAAAAAATGCAAAATCAGATGGTATATGTGCACTGTGTAGGTCTGGAGTCAAGTCTAAAGATATTAGGTTAGTAATATTGAAGAAAAAAAAAGTACCCAAAAGCTTTTAACATTCAGTAATCAATACATAATTAACATCATTACACAATATAAAAATTCAATACATACTTATATTATTGGTATATTCATGTAATAGGCTTAACTGACCAAGTGATTTTGTCTCTAGCATTATCTGAAAGTGTGGGAATTTTACTTAAGCCAGATGGTGTATTATTTCTTTCTGAATACAAACTCTGGGATCTTTTAGTCCAAACTTTTTGTTTTACTAAGAATTCCTTTCTAGAAATTCTTGCATTGTTTAAATCAAAATCGTTATCAGGTTCATTTGAATCCGTTTTTTCTAAATCTTGGGTTTCGTCACCTTCAACCTTTTTCGTAATTCCATAATATCTAATCTCATCTTCAGTTAAGAGTAAGGCTTGTATATCGATCAAATTAATACCTTCTTCACTTTTTGCCCAACCATCACCACCTCTGATAATATCCTCTATGCATTCACTTATAGTAAACTCATTTGGTCTTGGATCCCACGGAATTTGAAAACTCTTTTCATGTAACCTCGCTATTATCGAGTCTTCCTCTTTTATATTACTGGCAGCAAAACTGCTATAGTCAACATTCCTAGTCCATTGCTTTCTCAACTGCGAATGTCTTAGAGTATCTGGATTTCTTGAGCGATTCCCTTCATATGAATTTCTAGGTGGAACTTGTCCTGATCTCTGAATTAAACTAGAATTTGATGATCGACTTAATTGAGTTTGTAATGAATTCAACCGCTGAGATGGCAATAAAATATTATTTCTAAAATGTGAATTTGTGGGCGAGCCAATATCTACAGTATCCTCGAGTATTTCAGATATACTTGTATGAAAAATATCTGGGAATTGACCTGACCCGAAATTCACATGAGGTATATTGAATTCTTGGTATGAACCTCTAACTAACTTTAATTGAATTGAGAGACTCAACAATGAATTCACTTTTGATTGAGTCAACAGAAACCTATTTGTAATAAACATCTCATCTTCTCTCACATAATCGGCTAAATTGATCTCGACATAACCAAGAACTAGCTTAGAATGATGACCCGTAAGTTCGTCAAAAGTCGACTCATGATGAACTGGATGAGTATCCATTTTTTTCAAATTCTTTACAGTATCTTCAGGATTGTGACCGGCACTTTCACCTGGATTCTGTGCTTTGCTATCTCGCTTACGAGAGGTTGGTGACTGTATTAAGGGAGATCCTGAACTAGTATTTTCATACAGAACTTTCAATATAAGCTTTTTTTCACTCAAATTCCTAAACTTATCAACATGTAACTTAATCTGAACTGGATAAGCAAGATTGTAACACCATATAACCTTATGCTGTTCAATATTAACTTTGGGAGTTTCACCTTTACTATGACTTGAAATATGAGTTGACCTAATCTGCGTCCTAGGAGGACCCATGCGTTGAGGACTCATAGCTGGATATATAGACTCATTATTACTGCCATTGCTCGAAGCAGAACCAACCCTGTGCAAAGCATCAGATCTAGATAACAATTTATGATGACTATCCACACCAGACCCTATCCCATGATGACCACCATCACTCCGGAATATATTGCTAGACACAGACCCAGACGAAGAGCTTGAACTCTCAGTATGGTCCGTCTCCAAAGGATTGAACTTATGTCCAGATATACCAGTCCCATCCTTCAAATGCCACTTCACATAACAACTACCAACACTTTGAGGTATATTAATCAACTCATTCAAACTGAAATTAAGCAAAAACTTAGGTCTCTTCTCTTTCCCTCTTGAATTGAGAACTACCATCCTATCAATAACATTCAATTACACTAGATATCTCTTCTATAACTGTTCCTGGGCACCTTTTAACCTCTTCTTTAGCATGTTAACTTCATCTTTATATACTCATCTTTATAATAAAAGGTACTTTTATATTCTTTATAGTGAGTTAAATCATCACCACTACCCGGAATCAACAATGTTTCTACGGAAATTTACTGTAAAATAGAAATCATTATCCACGGAGTGAAAAATTTACTATCAATTAAGCCCAATTTAAATTATTCGAAGCCTTCCGATGTGATAAATCAACTCTTTATCATTGTGTAAGTTTTAAAAGTGGTATAATATGGAGTTAAGTAGTCTTTCAGTGCTTCGAGAGTGATCTTTGTGATCTTGTTAGAGGATTTAATTATATAAGTGTCCTGTTATTGGAAAGAAACAGTCATTACTGAGAAATCATGAGTACGTACAGAAGGATTTCAGGTTTGAGTAGTGTTTCTGGTGGTAATGGTAATAATTCTATGTCAAGGAACGTTACTCCAGTTTCCAATAGGTCTAATGATTCTATTGTGTTAACTACTCCAGCGTCTGGGAAGTCGGTTTCAAAAAGTTTCCCGATATATATTGCGATTAATGAGTACCATAAGAGGATGGAAGATGAGTTGGATTTTAGGCCTGGTGATAAAATCCAAGTTTTGTTGGATGATGAAGAGTATAATGACGGTTGGTATTATGGGAAGAACTTGAGAACCCATGAGGAAGGGTTGTATCCTGTGGTTTTCACGCAGGAGATCAAGATGGAGAGGAAATATCCGTTGACTAGAGCGAAAAGTATTAAACGTTCTGTTAGTAATGACAGTATTCCACAGCAACACCAGCCATCGCAACAAGGTGAGAGCAATAATTTTTTGATGGCTGATATTGATACTGCATTGCAAGATATGAAAGATGGAATGCCTGTCATTGCTACTGGACCAGCTGATGAAACAATGGTTACAAACACTTCAGCTCTCAATATAAGTGATAACAATTCTGATGAAGATGAAGATGAGTATGATATTGGTGAGCCAGTGACGTTAAACCCAAAATTTGAAGCAAGTTGGTCTCCTTCTCAAGTTGCTCAATACTTCCAGCACATAGGGTTCAACAAAGATACCACAGATAAATTCGAAATCCATAAGATATCAGGGGCGATATTATTAGAAATGGAATTATCATATTTGAAGGAATTAGACATTGATTCTTTTGGTACAAGGTTTGAAATATTTAAAGAAATAGAAAATCTTAAAAATTTCATTGCGGATTCTGACACACAACGGATAAAAAAACAATCTTCGAATCTATTATACGATGATTTTACTAACAATAGTAGACAATTAATGCCGCCAGCTAACCTTGAAAATTCATCACATTCCGAGTCTCAACCGCTACAAGAAAATCCAAATCAAGTAGATACTAGAAGCTTCTCAAAAGGTCATGAAAAAAAATCTTCAAGATCATTAGACGACTTACCATCAACCAATCCTTCTAATAGAAGTAGCATCAATTCTACACCAATTAATAATAACTCCAAAACAAAAAGACCAATTTCAATGCTGATAAAAGGTGCCGCCACGGGTGGTACTAAACGAGATGAATTGGCAGTTCCAAAATCAGTTTCTGAAATTGCTAACGATTCGAATACTTTTGCTTCCCCAAGAAGAGCGCCAAAGCCACCTTCATATCCTAGCCCAGTGCAACCTCCAAAATCTCCATCTCCTTATAATTTACGAATGGATCCTTCTAACCAGACCAAGTCTTCCCCTATGGTTGCCACATTGGAAGAATCTGAAAAGGACGAAGAATATTTAAAAGATGACACTTTTGCAGAGATCATGAGAAAGGTATCTAAACTAGCTGGTGATACTTCGGAAGAAATGGAAGGGAATAATCAAAATAACAAAAGTGAAACTTCAAGTATATATACAGAAGTTAACGAAACTTTACCATTGGTTCTAGAAAATAAAGATGCGCTATCAAGTAACTCTGCCAGTAAAGAGAGCAAAAGAAATTCTTATATATCCAGTCCAAACAAGAAAACGTTTACTAATTACGCCCCGAAGAGTTCTCCAAAAGGAACAGAAACTAAAGAAAACTTGAGTTTTACTTCAAAAATACTAAGCTCTTCTCCATTAAAGTCACCAGCAAAGAAATATGGTTCATTTAGCACTAAGGATGCTGGAAAAAGAAGAAGTTTGAGTGCTCAGGATATAACAAGATTAGATAACGACGAATTAGAAGATACTGATGAGCTGAAAAACAGAGTTGTTAGTGAGGCAATGAAAAATAAATCAATGAAGAAAATTAGTGCTACTAGGCTCAAAACACAAACTACGGCATTTACTGAGGGTCTAAGATCTATCACAGTCCAAGAAGCCATGAAAGATGCTGATTGTTCTGGTTGGATGAATAAAAAAGGTTCCAGTGCAGTAGGTATATGGAGTACAAGATTTTTTACTCTTCACGGGACTAGACTATCATACTTTGGTAGCACTACTGATACAAGAGAAAGAGGTTTAATCGACATCACAGGCCATCGTGTGGTTCCAGCTAGAGAAGACGACAAGTTAGTTTCATTATATGCTGCAAGTACTGGGAAAGGTCGTTACTGTTTCAAACTAATTCCGCCACAACCAGGTTCAAAGAAAGGTTTGACGTTTACCCAACCAAAAATCCATTATTTTGCGGTTGACTCAAAGGAAGAGATGAGAACATGGATGGCTCATTTAATCAAGACTACCATCGATATCGATACTTCTGTTCCAGTTGTCAGTTCATACACAACTCCAACTGTTTCATTAGGTAAAGCTCAAGAGATGCTGACTGAAGCTCGTGAGGCAAACCGAGTGAGAGAGGAACAAAGCTCCAAAGAATATGATGAAAACAAAATGCTTTGGGACCAACAAAATGCGGACGCCAAATCAGATTCTAATAGCAATAACAACCTCGGCACATCCACATTTATTGGAAGTCCGATCGAAAAGAAAGATAGCAGTAAGAACAGTACACCAGTACTGAAAAAGTTGAACAGTCGCACTTTTCAAGGAAATGAAGAAAATGATACCAGATCATCAGTGTCCAATCCATCTTCAATCAACAATAAAACTGCTGTTTCTTCTTCTATGGGATTTTCAAGCCCATATCTTTTAGCATCAGGGATGTCAACACCAAATATCGTTCGTAGTAACAGCATGCGCGCAAAGGAAAGAGTCTCATCTTTTACATCAAATTCTACAACTAAACAAAACCAACAAGAGGACTACTTTGGCACTATCCCTAGTAAATATTTATCAGAAAATAAACTATAAATATAACTCCTGAAACATTAGCTACCTTAATCTATCATCGCAATTTATTCAGATAAAGAGAATAATATTATTACACAACTGCTACTATTCAAACATCACCTATAGATAAATATATTATTCCAACAAAGAAAACTGATTTATAAATTCAAATTAGTAGTAATAAATACTGTAATACTAGAAATCTAGACAATCAATAACAAAACTTATATAAATAAGACGTATTTTTATATATTTTAATGTTTTTACATAGTAAAAATGACCTTAACTATGAATGCGTCGCTCATCGAAATCATTATTTTGAATATTTTTCAACATCATAAAACTTTTTTTCAATAATAAAATAACAATACAGCATAACAAAGTATAAATCAAAGCATTTTTAAGTTATTAAGGTTATTAAAGTTATAATATATAATAGTTTCTATATATAAAGACTCAATCCAACACTATAACTAGGATTTAGAAGACCAATTACAAGAGAGATTGTTTAATTTAGGAAATTAGCGTTACGTTTGTTTCTTCACTGTTATTACTGTTTCAAATTTTGTCAGTTTCTCATTGCAAGTTTTCAGAGGTTTTAAGCAAATTTATCTTATTGAGAAGATATTGAAAGGAGGGAGAGAGGTGTTGAAAAGTTAATTATTACAAACTCTATTAATTGTGTTAAGTTTTGTATTGCAATAAAGGACCATTACAACAAAATCAAGAGAATAAATTCGAACGAGATGGTTTTCAATTTTGGCAAAAAGTTATGGTTTTTATATTTATTGCTGTGCTTTTATTTGGTGCTTCTACTATCATTGTCTTCTAGTTGGCTAACAACCATCCCAAAAAGACATTATGGTAAACCTAGAAGAGGTTGGGTACATCCAAATACATATACGTTTGGTGATCCAGTTCAATTGCTTGTAAATAAAGCTGTTCCAGAAAAGTCTCTTATTGGTGAAAAAAATGTGGGTCGACCATATAGTTACCATGACCTACCGTTTATTTGTCCTCCTAGTCAAAGCATGAAGCCAGTCCATAAATCTTTGAAAGAATTATTTAATGGTGAATATAATGAGGAAAGTGATTACCATTTGAAATTCGGTATTGACAATGACTGTGAAGCACTTTGCTTAAGAAAGACAAGAAGTGAAGGTATTCGTAAAGCTATAGAGCTAATAGAAAAAGATTACATAGCAACTTGGTACATCGATGAAGATCTTCCAGCAGCTACAACTTATATCTCAAGCGCAACCAAGCAAAAAAAATACTTCGAAGGTTTTAGTTTAGGTTGGAAAGATCCAGAAACGAATAAATATTATTTGAATAATCATTTTATGTTAGTGATTAGGTACAACGCTATAGATGAAGACCAATTCAATATTGTTGGATTCGAAGTTTACCCAAAATCAATTACTAACTTAGAATGTCCAGGAGCAGCCAGAGGTTACGAACATTATGAATTAAATGAACTTGAGAATGATGAAGAATATTCATTGATTCCATTTTCTTACTCAGTATACTGGAGGGAAGATTTTGAATTTGATTGGAGATCTAGGTGGTCCCTTTTTGTTAAGCCAAATGATATTGACTTAGATATGGAAGATCCATTAATAAAATATGGTTTTATCACTAATTTTACAAACTGGTTACTACCTTTTAGTTCTACTACCGTTCTAATCATTCTCATTTTTTCAGTTAGCTTATTATTCAATGATAACTTTACATTTCATTTAAAACTAAACTCAAATATGAAGACAATTCGGGAATGGGTAACAACAGCAAATAGATTAAACAAAACATGGCAAAATGTATTATTGAATATAATCGTTTCCGCCGGTATTCAAAATCTAATAATATTAATTGCTGTTTTGACATTAGAAAGCTCTCTGTGGAAATTGCACGATATTAGTAATATTGTTATGTTTCATGTGATTGTATGGTTAGCAATAAGTTTACTAATTGGCTCTTTCGCTGGGACTTGGTTGAGAATGTACTTGTTCCAAAAAAAGATGACACCTAAATATGACCATAGAATGGCTATTATGTGTGGTTCCACCTTGCCTGCCTTAACTTTGTTTGGTATTGTCATTTTTAATACTATCGTCTGGTTTATTGAAAATAAAAAAAAATATCCATTCGAAAGATTAACAATTTTTGTTTCTGTCTATTTAGTTTTCTGCATTCCTATGAGTTTGGCAGGTGGTTTACTTGCCGTAAAAGCACATCTGATATATCTATCAGCTTCCTTTGAAAGATCACATACTAGGGGAAGAGCTTATTCATATACCGATCCTAATAATTTCAAAGTAGAAAATAATCAATCAAACGCAAAACAAAATATACTTAATGGCGATGACTACGTTATTGACTTTGAAGAAAGTGATGATAAAAAGAAAAAGGTAAAACTAAAAATGAAGTTATGGAGAAGAAAATCTTTGTATAAAAGAATGCTATCCAAATTTTCTATTAGTGATATAGGTTATCTAATGTTGCGTAATTTTATTACCAATGTTCTCCCATTCCATATTATAAAAAATCAAGTAATATTGTACCATCAAAACTATTGGCTCAAGAATTGCTCTTTCTTCAATTATTATGGCTACTTATTAACACAATTTGTTATTACTGTCACTATTGTATCATTAACCTCAGTACTTGGTTGTTATTTATACATACTTCAATCAAGTCGAAATAAAAATAACATGCTGAATGAAAACTGGCGTTGGAAATGTTTCATCATGGGATCTAATATTTTTTTCATATTAGAATACAACTCACTATTGTATATCTTAAATGAACTATATTTGAGATCAGGAACAATGTTAGTATTAGCAATTGGATACAGTTTAATTTTCAATATTATGTTGAGTTTGACAGTTGGGTCAATTAGCTATATGTCATCATTATGGTTTATCATTAATAAATTTAAATCACAATTATGAGTGATTTCGTAATGCGTAGTTAGTCATAAAAAGTAATGAATACTTGTTGCATACGTATATATTAAATAAGTGCTAGTATATACTATTATAATCTAAAATTAATAAACTAATGAAGAAAAAGTAATATTATTTTATAATGTTTTTATATTTTCCAATTATTAACAAATATACATAAAACTTTTTAAAATTGTACAGGTTGTTGATATTGTTGTTGTTGCTGATATTGCTGTTGATGTTGTTGCATTTGATGTTGTTGCTGTTGTTGTGGTGCTCCGAAATTATTAGTACTTTCATTTTGCATGTTTTCTGATGGGTGATGATGTTGAACGTAATTGCCTCTACCATTGTTATTATTATTATTACTGTTATTATTATTACCGTTATTATTACTATTGCTATTATACTGTCTTCTGTTTGGATATGATTTTCTATTATTAGTATTATATGGTCTTCTGGAATCATTACCGCCATTATAAGTTCTTCTATTATTGGCGTTTCTTCTATTTTGATTATTGCTATTGTTATTATTATTGTTCAAGTTTATCTGCTGTCTCACATTCTCAATTATATCATCATGTAAATTAATGTATTTGATATAAGTACCTCTTAAATAAATTTCTTCCAATGTGATTTTTTCAATCTTACCATCCTTATTTGGTTCAGAATTCTCAATTTGAATAACCTCAGAAAGAGTCAAATTCATCCAATTGTCTACATTAGTCAGTTTACCTTCAATAATAGTACCATTCTTCAATTCTATGGACATTTGCTGACCTTTAGCATTGGTCAATAAGTATAAAGGTAACATTATTCAAAATATTTTGCTGTCAACTTTATCTTTATTTTTTTACTCTAGCCCAACACAATTATTCCACTAAATTTCACTTCTATCAACTAATAGACCAATTCACACTAATATAGATCAATTATCAACCTTTCTTATAATATAAAACAGCTCTATTCTGTTGTCAATTGGTCATTTTACCTTTGAGTATTACTTTCAATTTGTTGTCTTTCAGGTATTGAAATTATTTTTTTCATTTTCCAAATTTTTAAGAATTTCAAAAAATAAAAATCATATTCCACGAAACGTCAAAAATGATAAATAAATTCAAAAATTGGGTTTGGGCGGCTAATTTTTTTTTTTGCATCGTTTTTGTGGGTGTGGAGATTTAGAAAAACAGAAAAGTATATAAAGGGAAGACTTTTTTGGAGATCAAAAATAAGATTTACAGTACTTATAGCACACTTTTGTAATGTTTTGCTAAAAGAACAGATATTTTTTAAATTGCATCTGTGTACTATAAGGTGTGTATCGTTTAAATTTATTGGTTTTCCCTTGATTGGAAGAAAAGTTGGCATTTTTTTGCTCGGTGTTTGGAATGGGATTTCAATTTGAAAAGGTATGTGTCTTGATACTGGACATAGTTTGACAAGTTGGCAGCTAAATTTGGGAAGATGGATAATACAGCAAGGAGTATGAAAACAAAAAAAAAATGGAAGGCAGGGTACTGAGCTGAACGGAAGCTTCATCACATGACTGACGCGTTTTGATTCTTTAAATTTACTTTATTCGCGGTTTTCTACTGTATTTTACGTGTCTTTTGACAAAGAGAAGGAAGGACAATCTGTTCCAAGCCGTCTCTGAGAAGAAAAGACCCTGTTACGGCAATTTAATGGGAAACTCTTATATGTTCTGCCCAGATTTTTATGTTGCTCTGAATAATTATGGAGTACTTGGTGATTTTATATTTATTTTTTATTGTCTGATGCTAACTTAGTACCCTAATACTATACATCTGGAAAAATGTTACTCTTACCCAATGTGGAATTATCTTTAACTCTTTGATTTTGTAAAAATAGTTAATGCAGGATCGGTGACATCAAAGCATAATAGTTACTATTAGTTCATTATATTTGAAAAATCATTGTAAACTTTAATAAACACAAACCTACTTACTACACTGATATATATTTAAGAACACTTGCAAAAGTACGAGATCAAAAAACCAATATATACAAATTACCAGATATATTATGGAATAATGAGACCCATTTTATTAAGTGAAAAAACCATAAGTAATTTGATAGAAAGTGATGATACAGATTTTAATGTGGAACCAGTTATAGAAATTGCTACCTATTCAGAAGTCGAAGTATATGAATGCTATTTCAAGGGATCAGAAACAAAGGCTGTCATGCGTAGAGTAGCTAATGATTGGGTCAATGTTACGCAAGTATTTAAAATTGCCAATTTCAATAAAAATAAAAGAACTAAAATATTAGAGAAAGAATCTAAGTTTATGAAACATGAAAAAATTCAAGGTGGTTATGGTCGATTTCAAGGTACATGGATTCCACTAAATGATGCAAAAATGTTAGTAAATAAATATGAGATTCAAAATAAAGTTGTGAATACAATTTTAAATTATATAGTGGATTTAAACAATTTACCACCAAAAAGGTTAAAAAGCAACATACTGAAAAAAAATCCTCTAACTAGAAATGTGATATCTCCTTCTAGCTATAAAGTCACACCAAAGAAGAGAAATTTTAGTTCAACATCAGACTTGGTAGATACCACTTCAACTATCTCCATGTCACATAGCATCTCTAATGGAAGCAATAAAAAAGTCAATTTCCATACCCCAACACAAATTGCAACTAAAACAAAATCATCACAGAATTATTTATTAACGGATTCAAACAAGATTGCAAATGAAAAAATAAGTAGTTCATCCTCTTTCCTTATGTCACCTGGTCTTCCGAAACCATTAGAATTAAGATCTTTTGAAAAAAGACTTTTTATGACCCCAATGCAAAATATTAATGATAATAGAAATGTTAGCACCTCATCGCTAGAATTAATCACCACGCCCCAAGATTCATTTAAAGAGCCAACTTTCTCTGCAACACCAGTTGATGATGATACAAAATTATTAAAAGAGAACATATCACCATTGCAATTGCAAGAATATAAAGATTTAATTATAAAGGTATTATCATCTGAAGATTGCCTACGAGATGGGTATGATTTACCGATGGAACTATATACTCCTCCCAATGATCTTGACATAAATTATGAGGTAGATTCACAGGGACATACGATTTTACACTGGGCTGCAGCAATGGGAAATTTAGCATTAATCAGGTTATTGATATCATTGAAATGTAGCATTTTATGCTGTAATAAAAATGGTTTTAATGCTGTAACAAAAATGATTTTCTATAATAATAGTTATAATGCAGGAAACTTTCAAGAAGCTATTTCTCTTCTGCAGGTGTGTTTATACTCTCCAGATAAAAATGGACGGTTACCAGTCCATTATTTAGTAGAACTTACTGCTAACAAAGCAAAAGATCAAAATGTTATCAACTACTACTTGGATATGATAATTGCAAATTTGAAAAATGGTGATGACGATGAAAAGATTTCTATGGTAGAGATGGTTTTAGATTATCAAGATCATGAAGGTAATACAGTATTACATTTAGCAGCATTGAATGCAAATAGGTCCCTTTATGATAAATTAATTAAACTTGGATGTTCTGACAAATTGGCAAATTTTAATAATAATACCCCAGCCGCATTATTGCAACAAAATAATTCGCTTCCTACTTTAGAATTACCTGAATTTTTATCTTTAAGTTTTGCCATTAAGGAAGCCAATATGAACATGCATAATGAAGATCAAGGCTCGATACCAGATACTTTACTGTTTAAAACACCTATCCTTGAAAAAGGGTTCTCAGAATTGCAGAAATTCGGATATGATGACTTACACTGTGCCAATAAAAAAATATCTTGTGATAACACCAGTAACAACCCTATAAAAGAAAACGAACATTTATTTAGTTCAATTAAAAAAAATTCGAGTAACACTTCTGTTAATAATCAAGAAGCATTTTTAGAAATATCAAGACCGCATTTTGTAAGAGATATTTCCTTATTATGCTCTTCTCCTAGTATATATAATGAGGATGAAATTCAAAAGTCATATGATTATATTTATGAAACATCTAACTTAACTTTAAAGAGAAATACACAGAATCTGCTTAAATTAACTCAACAATTTTCGAACAAAGTGTTCAATAAAGTCGATGTGGTTGATAACGAAATAAGAATTATCAAAAAGTTGATTACAACTGTGGATCAAAAAATTGACAATACCAATAATAGTATAAACAAGATACGCAAACATTTTAGCGATTCAAACGGTGAACTTCTTTCCATTAATCAGATAAGAATAAATAATAAATATTTGAAACAAAAATTAGATTTTACAAAAGATGATTTGATTAAAGTATTAACTCTCAAAAATAAACTGCCACTATCCAACTTTTATAGTGAAGAGGAATTAAAATTGAAAAATAAACCTATTTCAGAAAATGGACTGTCACCAGAGAAACTGATTGATCAATACCAAAAATTGCATGAACAGAATCAGAAGTTGTTGAAGAGTATAGTAGATGCTTACGCAACTATCACAATATCAAATAGACTTAATAAATACAAAAAGCTCGTTAGCACAAACTCCAATAACTTTTCATTAAGTGATATCGAAAAAGAGTTAGCTACAACCTTAACAACCACAAATTGATCTGTAATTAAACACAAACAAACAAATGAACAACCGAATACACTATAAAAGCATCATACTATCAAAAATTACAACTTTTATCAGAAATATAGTATTCTAATTATTATTGTTTAGAACTAGTAGCCTTATATAATTGTTCTTAGTCTGTAACAATACTGTCCGTTTTTTTCCGGAAACAATTCTTTCACTTTAATCTTTCAGTTAAAATAATGTCTAAATGGTGAAGAGTTACTGCAAGAATAATGATAATTATAATGTTAAATATATTACCACTTATGATCTTTTACTAAAATGTATTGTTGAGAACTAAGACATCTGGTTTGTCTGATAAAACTAAAGACAATAATTTAGAATGTCTGAAAAGAAATGTACCATTTCAGTTGAGAAAGATGCCAGTGCTGTTGAACAGAAAAATACAGAATTTGTTAGACCACCTTTCGAACCATTGAAAGATTTAAAGAATGCAATCCAATTTATTTTATTTGATCCAAAAGCGAATTTTGTTGTTATTTTATTATTAGTGATGATGGAATCTATGGCTTTAAAAATAATTGTTAATAAAGTCGCATATACTGAAATTGATTATAAAGCATATGTCGAGCAAATTGAGATGATTAAGAATGGAGAATATGATTATTCAAAGATTGAGGGGGGCACAGGTCCATTAGTTTATCCTGCAGGTCATGTTTTGATATACAGATTTATGAATTACATGACTTCAGGTATGGAATATATTTCTGAAGGTCAAGTTATATTCAGAGTTTTATATATGATTACACTAATACCTCAGATGCTGATTTACTATATGATGGAATTACCACCTTGGTGTATTATTTTGGCCTGTCTATCCAAAAGATTACATTCAATTTATGTTTTACGATTATTTAACGATTGTTTCACTACTTTTTTCATTGTTATTACTGTATTGATGTTAACTAGTGGTTCAAGAGTTGCGAACCCTCTAATAACCAAAATTTTAACTGTTACCGCTGCAATTACATACAGTTTTGCAATCAGCATTAAAATGAATGCTCTATTATATTTACCTTCAATATTAATCGCATTCTACCTAAATTATGAAGGAAAAATGCTTAACGTGGTTTTTAATATGATTTTGATGTTGTTATTGCAAATTATTGTTGCCCTTCCATTCTTGAAAACATTTCCAAAAGAATATCTAAATGGTGCATTTGATTTTACCAGACAATTTATGTACCAATGGAGTATCAATTGGCAAATGTTGGACGAAGAGGGTTTCCAGAACAAATATTTCCATTTATCTTTACTAATATCCCAAATCGTATGCATCATGACTGTAATTTTATGTCAATATCCACTCCTAATTCAAGATCTGCTAAAATCTACTTTACACCCGCTAACAAAGAATAAACTATTACATTCCCATACCAATACAAAACTATTCATACCATTCACAATGATCATTACAAACTTTATCGGAATCATTTTCTCAAGATCATTGCATTATCAATTCCTAACATGGTACCATTGGACAATCCCATTGATGATTAGTTGGTCAAAATTGTCAATTTACTGCGGAATCCCGTGGTATATCGCTCACGAGTACTGCTGGAACTCATACCCACCAAATACATCTGTAAGCATCCTATTATTCTCTTTAAACATTATTCTACTATTGCTGATGGTCATCTTCCAAGTCTGTAACTGTGATCAATTAAACAATTTTGACAATTCAAAAGAAGCTGAAAAGAAGAAGAATACTTAAGATTAACCAAGTGACCATTAATCAATGCCTTATATACGAATAGTGAATGAATTGTTGTTATCTTACTCTTTGCATTGCTTAATAGCCAGGGTTCAATGAGCTTATTATCGGTCTAGAAGCCAAAATTACCCGGCAAATCCGTTCCAAATCTTAGAGCTGTATTTTGAGAGATGAGAAATTTGAAATGAGAAACAGAATCTTACTAGGAAATACGTTCTAAAACGGTTAAAATTATTGATATAATAATATATTTAGATCCATAACTGCTACCTAAAACCATCTATATACTTACATATATTGGATATATATTTATAACAAAAGAGTAGACACAATTTGATTATAAACTTTAGGCACTTTTCTCTTCTATCGCTTATAAGGAAAAGAAACAAGTAAATGCTGCAAATAAAAATAATAATAATAAAACGAGAAACAGTACAACATACAATAAGTCATACTTCTATTAAGCCAACATCCTTCAACTAAGCATAGCTTTTAAGTATATATATAATGGATAGTTCTAAAGTTCGAAACGAAAACGATTCCAATTATCC
This sequence comes from Tetrapisispora iriomotensis, assembly GCA_003705975.2. NCBI lineage: Eukaryota > Fungi > Ascomycota > Saccharomycetes > Saccharomycetales > Saccharomycetaceae > Tetrapisispora > Tetrapisispora iriomotensis. Next base: position 203,744 of record PPKC02000017.1, on the reverse strand, counting down.
ATTCCAAAACGCCGCAAATCGTCTGAAGACGTACTCAGGTAATGCAGTTAGACGAGGTATAGCAGTGGAACTAGCTCAACAACCTACTCGCTTAAAGGAAACTTCATTTGGAAATAATAATTATAACAGTATCAAACCAGAGTCTCTGCAGTTGTTAAATGGCTATATTTATGATTTCTTAATGAAATCATCATTGAAGAAAACAGCTAAAGCCTTTGCAAAAGAAGCCAATATACATGACAATTTCAAGAAATTCGGTAATGGACATTCAAACACACGAGGATCAAAATCCAATCAATTTTCGAAAACGAGTGCTAACCAACAAAGTCAAGACAATTCGCCAAGTAGTAGTGGCTTATCTTTATCAAACATTGAAGATACACAACATGGGTTTTTGTTGGAATGGTGGGAAATATTTTGGGATATTTTGAATGCAAAAACTCAAAACACCGGTTCTGCTACTGCTCAACAATATATTAATATAGCTACTCAGAGGGATACTCAAGAACATATCTTTAAAAGTTTGATTGTGCACGCTGCTAGAACCCAACATATAGCTGAACATAAAGGAAATTATGATTCTGAACCGTTCAATGCTACAGAATTTGCAATGGTTGCTGAGAGCATAGCAAAAACTGGATCGATATCTCGACATACAAACCAAACTCAACAAACTCCCTCGAACTTGACTATGGATCAGGACAACATTACAAGGATGCTTCAAAGACAAATTCAGCAACAACAGCAGTTACAGGTACTACAACAACATCAACAACAACAACAGCAGCAGCAACAACAGCAACAACAACAAAAACAAAAAGAATCACTACAACCACAACCACAACAACAAAAACTAACACAGGTGCAACCACAAGGGAAACCACAAGCTCGTACCAAAACTCAAGCTCAAGCCCAAGCTCGTACCAAAACTCAAGCCCAAGCCCAAGCCCAAGCTCAAGCCCAAGCTCAAGCCCAAGCCCAAGCTCAAGCCCAAGCCCAAGCCCAAGCCCAAGCTCAAGCCCAAGCGCAAGCTCAAGCCCAAGCCCAAGCTCAAGCCCAAGCTCAAGCTCAAGCCCAAGCCCAAGCCCAACTCCAAGCACAGGTGCAAGGGCAACAACAACAACAGCAAAGACAAAGGCAAACACAAGCACAGCAACCACAACGTCAAAGGCAACGACAACGACCCCAGTTGCACTCACAACAACAACATCTCCAACCACAACAACAAGCACGAACACAAGCACAAGCTCAGGCCCAAGCTCAAGCCCAACTCCAAGCTCAAGCCCAACTCCAAGCTCAAGCTCATGCTCAAGCTCAACAACATGCACAGCAACAACAGCTTCAACAACAAAATTTTCAGATGAGACAACAGTTTATATCCAACATGCAAAACATGCAAAATATGCAAAACATGCAAAACATGCAAAATATGCAAAACATACAAAACATGCAAAACATGCCAAATATGCAGAATATGCCAAACATGCCAAATATGTCAAATATGCCAAACATGCCTAACATGCAGAATATGCCAAACATGCCGAATATGCCAAATATACCATATTCATTTGATGCTACTAATAATTCTCCTGCTCTCCTTTACACAAATCCATATATGAATGTGCAAGGTAACACAAATATTAATATTCCTCAGAAAACTCAAAGTAACAGTAATATTAGCGTATCTCCTTCAAGTACAAAAACCAAACTAAAATCGAAAGCGAGACCTCCAAGCCGTAACACGAAAAGAAGACGCACAACAAAATCTAACCAAAGATCTCCAGAATCCTCTAATAAGGAGATAGCATCTCCTTCATCACATAAATCATCTATTAGTGATAGGGATGAGAGTTCTAATAGGAAATCAACTGTACTTTCTCCTAAAGGTTCAATTTTAGAAGGCAATATCAGGGGCATAGCTTTTAAAAGTACACGGACTGGTTCACTCACAGTCAAATCACCTTTACAAACTAATGCTCCAAGATCTGAAGGAACTATAATATCATCCAAGAAAGAAAAAGGTGGTCGAAGGAACTCCATCAATTCTTTACCGGAACTTAGGTCAATATCAGCTCAAGATAATAATAGAATGAATTCGACATCAGAGCCTGTTACACCAATCCATGTTCCAGGCACTTCACTGTTAACACGTAATGTTCAAAATTCTTCCATTAATCACAAGGTAGTTTTACCTAGTTCATTAGCTACAGTGAGTGAGAATGCACTTACATTCCCCAATTCAAACGGTAACAAAGCCAATAATTATAAACACATATCTAATGCAGTAGCTGCTACAACTGCTGCTATTAATAAAAAGAACAAGAAGGCTAAGAAATCAACTTCTCTTGCCTCTACCCCAGGAAACACAACAACATCTGGTCTTGAAATTTCGAACCAGAACCAGTCCAATGTAAATATGGATCCATCATATATAAACAAGATAGCTGCTAATAGTAGAGAATCCCAAAAGAACAACAAATCCGTTAATTCCACTGAAGGCAAAACTTCTAGGAAATCATCTTCAGCATCAAAACATCAAAATTCCTCCATTAAATCGAGTCAAGAATTGGATAATATTAAAGAGAAGAATCATATAATCAATAACACCTTAGATGGGAATGATAATAATGATCCAATAATGAGTAACGGAATATACGGTTTTGATAATGGGAATACAACAGATCTACTTGATATGGTAGACATTGAAGGAATCTTAGGTGGTGATATCAATAAATCAGATATAAATTCGGATAACAGAAACAAAAATTCACTATCTATTAATGCATCTGGTACAGAATTAGCTGATAACTTTGAATTGGACATGATGGATAATAACAAAAACGATTTCCAATTCATGGACTGGAACTAATATAGTTTTACGAATCGTTATGTCCAATAATATTGTATCTTCCTAAAAAAGAATGTTTTCATATAAGTTTGATAATATTCAAACTTATACCATAACGTTTGGAATCACCCTCTAAAAGGGCCAAAAAATCACTTTTAACAAGCTTGCATTATGTAATACTACTTAATTTAATTTTCATATTGACGTTCTAGAGTATATACTTCATTTCTGATCATTATTCAACCTGACTCTGTATGCTCAGATATACTGTTCACATACATACAATTTTCAATTATTAGCGATGAGCTCAAGATATAAAAAAAAGATACCAATTGAAAAATATCAAAAGTTTTAGTTAGTTATAAGATACCTAATTTAAAAAGAAAATAATCATAATACTCTACCATATCATATAATAACTACTACAGAGTGTGGTAATTGGGTTAATATTTTATTTGATTAGATTTTCTTTAAAATTTAGGCATACAAATTTCAAGATATTCAGATTTTAGAACAAATTTTTATTATTATTGATACACGAATCTATAATTAAAAAGATGGCATCTTATTTTCAATCTAAAAATACACCATCAACAATTGCCACTGAGGCAGATATGGCTAATGATATCGTTATCAACAATCCAGCAGAGGATTCTATTTCTGATCTTGCATTCTCCCCACAACATGAATTTTTTTTCAGTGCCAGTTCTTGGGATGGTAAAGTAAGAATTTGGGATATAAATAATGGTAATCCTCAAAGCAGAGCACAGTATACACATTCTTTACCAGTTTTATGTACCCGGTGGTCTTCAGATGGGACAAAAGTTGCATCGGGTGGATGTGATAATGTCGTTAAATTATTCGATGTCAACAGTAATCAAGAACAGCAAATCGGTAGTCATGATGCACCAGTCAAGTCTCTGAGATTTGTAAATTGTGGACCTACAAATAGTGAGTGTTTGGTTACCGGTTCTTGGGATAAAACGATCAAATATTGGGATATGAGACAACAGCAACCGATCGCCACAATCACAATGCCTGATCGCATATATTCAATGGATAATAGTAATCAATTATTAGTTGTTGGAACTGCTGAAAGACACATAGCTGTTATTAATTTGACAAATCCAGGTCAGATTTTTAGAACCACACAATCTCCATTAAAAATGCAGACCCGAATTATTGCATGTTATCCAAGTGGTGACGGATACGCAATTGGATCAACAGAAGGTAGAATTGCCATTAGATACATTGACGATGAAATCCAAAAAAAGTCTGGATTTTCTTTCAAATGCCATAGACAAACAAATCCAAACAGAACAATCGGCTCTTCAAGTCAAGCAAATGTATTTTCAGTGAATAGCATAACATTCCATCCTATCTATGGTACTTTTGTTTCTGCTGGTAGCGATGGTAGTTTCCATTTCTGGGATAAAAACAAGAGACACAGACTAAGAGGATACCCAGCACAGAATGGTTCTATTCCAGTTTGTAATTTTAATAGACAAGGTTCTCTATTGGCATATGCGGTAAGTTATGACTGGAGTAAAGGTTACGGTTATAATACTCAAAATTATACTAATGTTATTAGAATACATGCTCCAACTGATGCAGAGGTTAAAGAAAAGGCAAAATAATTAAAATCAATAACCAAATATTTACATACAAAGAACCTGCATATAATAAATATCATATATCTTGCATTGATTTTTAACTTTATTTATTAGATAATATTGTTAAACAAATACACCTTTTGAAATAAAATCATATTTAAGGAATTTTGGAATATATTAAACAATTTACAGATACTTTTTTTATTTACAAAGTCTATATTAACGTTACCATTTTATGTTCAACAACATTTTGAAGACATTTTCTAATTGTTTGGCATCTAGTCTGCCCTGTGAAAACCTCATACCTTGACCGACTAAAAACTTTAATGAGTTCTTTTTTTTACCAGAAATTATATCTTTTAGCATCTTATCATTATTAAGATTATCTAAAATTGATTGACACAAGCTATTTATCTCCTCAGCTTCAGAATTAACATCTGTTTCAAGTTCGAACTCTTTTACCAGTTGTTTAAAATCAATCTTTAGTGGTATTGAAGTACCCTTAGACTTTTGAATACCTTCTAAAACATGCAATAGTAATAGCTTTCCGCTTGCACTTGAAATTGTTTTGTTGTGTATCAAGACTAACAATTGCGCAAAGATCTCAGGTGTCAAAAAAGTAATAACATCGGTTAGCAATAAATTCAACTTGTGTAGATCTCCAATCAATTCGTGTATTATCCAATTAATTGGTAATTTTGTATTTAAATTTTGGATACCAACTTCTCTTGAATAGTGATCGAATACAGCAAAATAGAATTTTCGTAAGTCTGTATTATCATAGTTCAAATTATGTGCATTATTATTAACCACGAGTATTTTTGAATCTTTAAAGGACAAATTATACGGTTTATTGGTCAATTTTTCAAATAAATCATCCGGTAAAATAGGCAGATTCTCTTTTACCTTCTCAGGAATGCATTTTGATAATTTTAATCTGGGTAGTTCCGAATCAGGCATATATCTATAATCTATCGTGGTTTCTTTACTTCTTAGTTTGATTGTTTCAGAACCATTCCAACCTCTGGTTTCGGAAGTGGATAACTTTTCATCACCTTCACCATTTCTTATAATTCCTACTTGTCTATTGTATTCAAATTTAATTGCATTCATAATCGAGCTAGTGTTTGGCAAATTTTTCAATTCTACTCTTGGAAAATTGTTAATGGACACATTTACATCTACTCTCATAGCACCTGTTTCCAAATCACCCGTGGAAACACCAAGATACCTTACTAAATTTTGATATTTTTTGATAAATGCCTTAATTTGATCCAGAGTAGTAAAATCTGGCTTAGTTACCATCTCAATCAAAGGAACATCAGATCGGTTCAGATCAACCATGGTAAGATTATTAAATTGGTTGTACATAGATTTCCCAGTATCCTGCTCGATTTGCAATTGTATAATCGAGATCAATTTATCATCAGTTTCCGTTATGTCATCAAATTTACTTGACAATTTCAATGACCCATCAGAAGATATTGGGGAGTAATGCTGAGTGATCTGATACCCCAGAGGTTGATCACCATAAAAATAATGTTTTCTATCAAACTGTGAATTCAAATTTATCTTACAATTCAACGCCAGCGACAATTTTATAGCCTGCAAAACAACTTCATGATTTAGAATAGGCTGCGAACCAGGTAGAGCAACATCAAAATACGAAGTATTCGTATTCGGCCTATCAGTAGAACCAAACGGATCGTTAGTAGAAAGAGAAAATAGCTTATTCTTAGTGTTCAATTGAGTATGAATTTCTAACCCACACTTTAACTTATATTCAGGAATCAAAGCAAACTTCTTCAATTTTGACCCAAAATGTACCGTTCTTTTGGAATTTACCAACATATTACACTTTCAATAACACATATAAATTCACCTAAATCACGAATACCGATCGTTAACCCCAATTATAGCCACTTCAATAACACCTTTCTCATAATCTCTTCTCTGTATCTCTTCTATATATTATATACTTTAAATACCTTTATATATTTGGTGATAATCGTCAAATGTGATATCACAGCTAACGAGACCTTTAAAAATTTTTGTTATTTATTTTTGACCAAGTAGAAAATTTTTGGAAGAGTAAAGATCTACAATTAAGATAAATAGAGTTAAAGAAAGGTTAATTTGTATTGTCAATTGTAGTTGTTGAGTCGATTTAGGAAGCTGAGAGGTATTGAAATTGAATTCTAGGTCAAAGAAAATAGTAATTGCCGAATTTCCTGTGAAATATTAGCTATTCTGAGTGATGTTTTCGACACCTTTGAAGAGTTCGGTTGATTATCAATCGACGACGACATTTAATTCTTTGATGAACAATGGTAACGTTAATAGAAATGGCAATGCTGGAATGAGTGTCAATGTGAACGGTTCGGCGGCTGTGCCTATGAATGATGCTGCGGCAATTGATAATAGTAATGGTGGTTCTATTAGTGGCAGTAGATATTTGGGTTTGCCAAATTACAATTCGAATGATGTGTATAATACTGCAGAGCATTTGAGAGTCTCTGGAATGAGTAGCATCAAACCACTGGATCTAGCTACTCAATACATTAATTATTTACAAAGAAGAGATTCGAATACCCCAGTTTTGGATGAAAGATCATATTACAATAATGGGGTTGTGTACAACTTTTCTAAAGAAATAGGAGGTCTTGGTGCTTTCACTCCATTTGAAAGGCAACAGGTTATAAACATTCCCGATGAGATTTTAAAGGAATCTTCTAAAGCAGAGATTAAGAATGAAATGGGTATTTTTACTGAGATTAACCGTTGTTGGATTATTATCGATAATAAATTAATTTTATGGAATATTAATGATTCTACTGAATATCAAACAATCGATGAGATTAAGCATACCATTTTAAAAGTGCAATTAGTGAAACCTAAAAAAAATACATTTGTTGATCAGATCAATCATCTTTTACTGGTGGCCACTCCTTTTGATCTATACATTTTTGCGGTATCTTATAACAAAAAGACAAACGAGTTCAGTGTTTATAATACAGGTATGTCCACCTCTGTACACGGTTTAGACATTTCAAATATAGTTACTTATGACAAGACAGGTCAAATATTTTTTACAGGTAAAAATAATGGTAATAACATCTGGGAGTTACAATACTCAGGTTCTGATGATTGGTACAATAGTAAATGTACTAAAGTCTGTTTAACACAATCCACTTTATCTAGTTTATTACCAACTAATATCATATCAAAGATTCCAGGTAGTAACTACATTCAATCGTTCTTTGAAGAAGACTCAAAATACTTACAAGAAACTGTTATTCAATTAATTGTAGATCAATCTAGAGGCATTATTTATACATTATCTACAAAATCCATTATTAGGGCATATCTGGTATCTAACAATGGTTCTCTCACTGGTCCGATTTCAATAGAACCTTCTTATATTAAAAGAATAATTGGTACAACTACTGCCAGAGGTGCCCCAATTTTAGCAAACAAATTTTTGAAAATTTCAAAAATAATTCCTGTAACACAATATGAAAACAATAATTTATACTTTGTTGCAATCACTGTTGGTGGTGTGAGACTATTCTTTAATGGTTCTGTAGGCAGATCATATATCGAAGCATTGAGGTTAGAATCAATTAAATTCCCTCCAAGTTCTGTTACTCAACAAGTTATTCAACAGGAGTTACAAAAAGAGCAATTAGAACAACAGAAAAAAAATTTACCATTTTATTCTAGTTTAACTTCTTCAGAATCTGTACTATTAAGATTTCAGAAAAAGTCATCTGTTCTATTGGAAACAACAAGTGCCAGTACAATTATATCACCAGGTATTTTTTTCTCAGCAGTGAAAAAATCTGAACAACCACAAGACCAACACCCAAACCAAAATTCAAGTGATTCTCAAACTGCTGTTAAACATAAATTATTTGTATCTGTTCCTGATTACGGTATATTAAAAAATCATGGTAAATATATTGAGAATGCCTCCTTTTTAGACACAACAGGTCCAGTTAAAGAAATTATTCCTTTAACTGCCAGCTTCAATGCTACCATGAAACAAGAAGGTTATGCTAACTCATTTGCCACTCAATATAACACAGAAAATATGAGAGTTGCAGTTTTAACAAATAATGCAATCGAAATATACAGATATAGATCACCGGATGAAATATTCGAAGCTTTAATTGACAACCCACTACCTTTCGTGGTTAACTACGGTCTAACTGAGGCTTGCTCCACTGCCTTATATGTTGCATGTAAATCCAACAAATCAGATAGTTTAAGATCTGCTGCTTTAACTTTCTTTTTTGTTGGTTTACCAGGTATTATAGATATCAAACCAAAATACAATCGTTACTCAAATTCAGCTGTTTCCTCTTTATTAGGAAAACCAACCGGCTCAACAGGGTCTTTGTTGAATTCAGCAACCCCACAGAAACCAATCTCGAATTTGTATACCGATGTTAACAGAAATAATACCAACTTTAGTTTAGATGACGTATTTCTCTCCTCAAGATTTTATGCTATTCCTTTACTAATCGCAAGACTATTTAGAGATATATGGGAAAAGCCTGTTTTCATGACTAATAATAATTACATGCCTACGTCATCTACTTTTAGCGCTAATTCAGAAACAGCTGCTGCAACACGTATTACAAATGTTTCTATTTCTAAAAATGATGTTGATTACTATTTATCTTCAATTGACATTTTGAATGAATTCTTCGAAGTTTATAGTAGTTCCATCAGCACAATATACACTCCATTACTAGCAAATGCAACTACTACAACAAAGCTTGCTGATAAGTCTGAGAGTGTTGCATACCAAGCTGAAAATATCGCCATTGGATCTATGATTAAATTGATCCAATCCATGAAAGAAGCTTTGATGTTTTTGAAAGTTTTATATGAGGAAAGTGAAGTAGATGGATTTGAACATAACTTCTCAGCCTTCCATGATATTATGAATAGTTTGAATAGAGATATTCAAAATGGTTTGATTGGTATGAAATTTAAAGATCTTTTTGCACCAAATAATAAAACTAAATTATTTGTAAAAGAAATTTTTTCCTCAATTATCAACAGAAATATAACCAGAGGGGCATCCATCGAATACACTGCTACTGCATTACAAGAACGTTGTGGCTCATTTTGTTCTAGTAGTGATATTTTAGGATTTAGAGCTATTGAACACCTACGTAAAGCTAAAGAAATTGGTTTAAGAGATTATGAGTCTTTAAGTTATCACTTAAATAATGCCATAAAATTGTTTGAAAAAATTGTTGATGTAATTTCCATTGATAAATTAAAGGAAGCTACTGCCATTATGCTAAATTTGAAATATTTCCCAAAGACAATACAATTTTTATTAACTATCGCCAACTGTTATGACAAAGGTAACTTAGCTTATCAATATTTTGTTGACGGCTGTCCGGAAAATGATGAAAGAAAACAATATTACGAAAAGCGTTTGGTTATTTACGATATGGTATTTGAAACGTTGATAAAGGTTGATAGAATTGCTTCTAGTTATGGCTCAAGTGATCACAATAACCTAAATATTCAAGATGAATGGTTCACGTTGAGAGAAGAGAGTTACAAATGTGTATTCAATTACAAAGATAAATTATTCCATTATCAATTATATGATTGGTTAGTATCTCAAAAACAACAAGATAAACTGTTACAATTGGATACAGAATATATTTTACCTTTCTTACAAGAAAGATCAAAGGATTCACTAGAAATTTCTAATTTATTATGGGTTTATTACTCTAAAAGATCCAACTTCTATGAGGCTGCTACCATATTATACTCTTTATCATTATCAGATTTTGATATCAATTTAAGTGAAAGAATTGAGTTATTGTCAAGAGCTAATGGTTTCTGCAATAGTGATTGTCCAACTAATCAAAGACAAAATATGATGCAGCTTTCTGATGAGATTCAAGAAATTTTTGAAATTCCAGCAATACAAGATGAAGTATTGTCATTAGTTTCTACTGATAATAGAATTGATCCAACTATGAAGCGAGAATTAATCACAAGCTTGAATGGTAAATTTTTGTCAGTTAATGAATTATATAATGATTTTGCCGTACCATTAGGGTATTATGAAATTTGTTTGAGTATTTTTAAAGTTTCTGATTTTAGAAATAAAGAAGAGATTATGGACACCTGGAACAATTTGTTCAATTCTTTAAAAAAAGAGTTGAAGAGTGAGAATAATACTAAATATGATGATTCAGTTAACTTCATCAATTTATTGTCAAATGTTGTCATTAAAATCGGTAGAATTGTTCATACATCTGAATTCATCTTCCCAATTAATTTGCTATTCCCAATAATGTTTGGTCTTTTCCACGAATTATTACCTAAAGAACATATCCAAAGTGGTACTGTAGCCTCCATTTTCATTAATTCTGGCGTTTCATACAATAAACTTTACTACACGTTAAGAGATATCATTGAAACATCGCCATTAGCAACAACCGATTCAAAAACAACACCGGACTATACAAAAGAAATGATATGGTTGATTCAAGAATGGTACAAATCGGACCGCAAATTAAGAGAAATCATTGATATCGATCAGATTCAAACTTTGACCCATTATAGCATTGAAAAAGACCCATTAGAACAATACATAAAAAGAACAAATAATACTATTTAGTTCCATTTTTACATAGATTCAAAAGAACATCACATTTTACAACGTCGTTTATATAATGCCTGTATAAAAACTAATAAACAATTACAATTAAAACTAAAACTACAGTTTAGTCTTGAGATCATCTGAGAAGTTGTTAACTAGTCTGAATGACTGTTCATCCATGTCTTATACTAAATTATAGGTCCAAACATCGAAAAATGCCCTAACTAAGTTGTAATTTAGCAAGGATTCTTGAAAATTTTTCAAAGTTTTGAAACTTTTTCATATAAAAACCCGATGAGTTTCGAAACTTTACAACTTTTAAACTACTTTCGCAATTAATAAGTGACAATTAAATTTACATTGATGGACCTGTAAGGGCCAATGCCATGCCAAGAGTAACATCATTTACAGTGGAAACAACTCTATTGCTTACTAGTAATTTTTATGTGTACTTCAGCTGATGTGCAGTACTAGTAGGAAATGGGTTCAAACTGTACTGAATCTTAATTCTTTTGAAAGACAGAAATATTGTTTTAACATGATGATAAGCTTTATTTACACAGACCTGTACTGAAACTTTGTTTATGCAGATAAAAATATCGTTATTGCCATTAACTACTGATTTTTAAAACATTTTTTTGTCTTTTGAAAGCTCTTTGCTAACATTTCTTGTACGTTCGACTGTAAATAGCTTGTTTGTATAATTTAAGTTCTAGCAATGTTAGTTACATACTTGACAGTTCAACATAGTTATTTTTAGTACGTTTATTGATATGAGTAAGATTAATAGTCGGAATTTTTTTAGCCTAATAGAAATTTTTCATTTCTAAAAGTCATCATCTCATCTCATCTTTGAATAAAAGAATACTTTATTTCTAAAATGCATATTACTTGTTGCTATTTTACATAAATATGAACACATCTAAGCATACACACATACACACATAAGAAGTAATCGAAATAATGTCGTACTATGATCAGATTGAAATTGAAGATATGACTTTTGATCCAGAAACTCAAATTTTTACTTATCCTTGTCCATGTGGTGATAAGTTTCAAGTATATATCGATGACTTATTTGATGGAGAAGAGGCAGCTGTCTGTCCAAGTTGTTCTCTTATGATCCAAGTTATTTTCGAGCAAGAGGATCTCAACGAGTATTATGAAGAAGCAGGAATGGATATTCCAGAACCAATAGCTGTTGCAGCTTAAAGTTGTACATGTTTCCATGTGCAGGTCACCCAGGTTTTCAATATTCATCATTCGAACATGCAAGGTACAACTGCTATTAATGTCAGTTGAAGTACATACATTTTATGGGCATACATGTCCAAAGACCCATCCTGGCGACTCAAGCTTGCTGAAATTGATAAGTTGTTTTTAGAGTTCAGGCTTTATGATGAGGACACAGAATGAGCAGTAATAGGTATGTCACAGAAGTAAATAGGTCATGTTCTCTAAGTTAAGTGTATATGTTAATACTGATTCTATATTTTATATTGTAGCTTAAGTTATCAAATTAAACAAAATATATAATGTATGACTTTTTAGTGTTATTTTTAGGAAGATTGGACATATCAACGTGTGAGTATAATTATTTGGATTTCACGCTTAAACCTAAACAAAGAAATACAAAGGCAAGAATAATAGTTATTAGAGAATAGGTACTGTCCTTATTTTTCGATGTATCATCCTTTTCATTGTTCTTTTCTGCGTTTAAAGCTTGCTCTGCACGTATCCTATCTTCTGGATCCAATATTTCTTCAAATGCAATAGGTTGTTCCTTTGCTGCATCTGCAATGACATCCCTTTTCTCATTAACGAAATTATCCGCTGTTTGTGAACTGTTATTAGAACTTTCTATCTTCTTTCTTTCCAATTTATCAATATTTGACTTGACAATATCTGGAAATACACTTTGGAATCGGACATTGTGATATGTATTATAATCCATAGATTTCTTGGCTAACGTTTCCTTCTGTTGGTCCGTAGTCGTGATTGAACCTGTCGTGATTTCATCACCAGTCATAAAACTCAATAAACCATTCAAAATGGTTGCCACAGACCAACCAGGATTCCATGTATCTGGATGGTAATCACTCATCGATAAACATAACCTTGTATTTTCTTTAAAACGACCATTGGGTGTTATGATACGGATTGCAGGTGGTTTATAAGGATAATCACTAGGGAAGGTCAAAGTACCATGATACTGCCCTTCAAAATAAGGAGAATCAGGAGGACCATCAATAATGTAATGCCATTCTAAGATGTTGGCTTCATTTGGGCGAGCCATGATAAATGGAGTCGGATTCTCATTCATCATCTTATACTCTTTGGTTAACCTTTTATGTGCCTGTTTCGTAGCCATAGTATATTAATATATATATTGTTGTATTGTCTTTATGATTTTTCGTGTTTCTAGTATTATATATATCTCACTTTCACCGACTGTGGATTGGAAAATTTCTTAGCTGTTAGAACAATTCTAAATATACACAACAGTTACAAATAAAATGACAATTAGTTTTCTTAATTCCCACAGATAACTATCGTTTTTATAGAACAATCAAATGCTTATTCCATTTTAAATAGTACTCTTTATCAAATATCTCAAAAATTATTTGCTTATTTGCTTCTTCCAAGATTTTTTTTGCAGCGATGCCGTCCTATTTCACCCAGCATATATAAGAGATACAGCATATAAATATTCAAATAAATCATCTAAGTATACTAAAAACTATATAAAAGAGGTCATAATTATGCAGAATTGGTGCTAATACTTGAGATCAAACACTTAACTAAGAGACACCTGGTTCTGGTTCATGCCAGGCACCTTGTGGCCATTCTAAGGTACCTGCATTTGTGTAATCACCACGATTCGATGATGGGTTTTTGGTGGATGCCTGTGCGATTCTCAGGTATAGATTGGTTACATTTGTTTCAGTATTTGTTAGTGCATCCTCTATCAAATGGTTTAACAGCTCGTTTTGGTCTATTAGAACGTCTAGGTCGATTGTCTGATTTGTTCCGACATAAACTTCGAAATCATTTATGAGTAACGATACACCATCGATTAGCCCAATGTGGTCTGTTGATGTTCCATTTAGGGACCAAGAGATTTTGTGGGTATCATTTGAATTGAAGAGGAAAATGGGTGGTTTCAAAGAACCTCCAGCTTCACCTCTTAATAAAGCGAAATCTGTTTCCACAATGCTGGCAAAATCCCATCTTGCTACACCACTCAAAATTAAACCCACTAATATCCCTTGGAATAAATATGCTGATACTCCCCTGGTAGCACAACCTGGAATCAATAAAATTCCCAAAATATAATGATGGATTCTCAAGTTCAACCCTGGCAATGAAGCTAGTAGCAAAATACTGAATATGAAAGTGATGTAAATTTTAAAATATTTTGCAAAACGGCCTGATTTCCATAATGAATAAGCCTGTATAATAGCACAGATGATGATGGTAGATATTATTGATAAAACTGCAGTCAATGCCCCTGCTTGTTCTTTTAAATCCTTTGCATTCAACCTATCTACTGGGAGCCTGTCGAATGTTACATTATTCAGAACACCTAACCAGAACATGGGATACCAGCACAGCAATTTTGTCAATGGTGAACCTTCTTCTAATGTTCTCTTTACAGAACATTTCCATACAACATATAATATAAACCCTAGTGGTAATAATCTTTGGAATCCTACACTAATTATTTCGTAAGACGAGTAGGAATCATGGGGATCAACAAATATCGGTGGGTCTGTGGCCAATATAATAGTCCAATATCCCACTATTGTGACAACCCAATAACTAACAATCCCTTTGTATAAATAAAAGACCACTGATCCAAGAACTATATTGATTAACAATATAAGGAATCTAGGATCATAACATCCGGTCATTATGCCTTCCTGGATATCCTTAAATGTATATGAACCTGGAAAAAATGAGTTGAAAACAATAGATAATCCAGTGCCATATTTCCCTTCTTTTGCAGGAAATTCAATTTGAGAACCATCCATTGATACTCGAGCACATCCTCCAACCAATGGTGAAATGATACCCGCATGAACACCAGCGCTACATGGAAATGAATCAGCCCTGTAAGGGTAGGAAAGTTCCTCATCAGGGCCCACTTTTTCTAGTGGACCTCCACCAATTTGGTAACTTACATATTTTTGTCTTTTATCACCAACTGCAACAGCTGAATATAAATATCCACCTTGGTCACAAAGTGCAGGGCATCTTATAAAATACTCTTTGTCAATAAAAGGACCACAACTTTCTGCATTCAAACTACAAGCATTATTTATACCTTCCCAGTTCAGAAATGAATTGCATGATAATGATATGATGGGTATTTTATTCAGAATTGTTCCTTTCTCATCAAAATTGTGATAATAGGGTTCTTGAAATAAATACGGATGCAATAACGATTGTACGATAGCAAACCAAAATATACAATAAAAGGAAAGGAGTAGCCATCTTAGTTTCTTGTTAGGAAGTATCTTCTCAAATAATTTGGAAGGTGCTTCTTCAATTGTAGTTGTAAACTTCCATTTAAAAGGATAACTTGGTTGTTCATCAATCGGTTGTTCTGGACCATCCCAAAATTTCTCAAGAAATACAAAAAAAACGTTCCTATTATTCAATAACGTCCAATTAACACCACGACTATCTGTATTTTCTGGACTTTGATGTGGATCATCAAAGTCGACCATTGCAATACTTTCTTCATTATTTGACACTCTAGTATCACTGTTCCTGCTCCATTCTCCGGAATCTTCTTCAATTATGTCTTTATTCATCGTTACTTAATAGTAAACGTTGAATTGAATTGAATAATACCGTGATTGATGTAATTGAAACAATTGACTTTACCTTTATCTTGTTCTTAAAACACCAATTTAATAGTAAGTATATTATATTTGGTGAAATTTCATGTTGAAAAATGTTCTTAGAGCGATGAGAAGAGATGAGTAAAGAATATAATAATAAATCATGATAGTTATTTATAATTAGTAAACAGCCATAAATAAGTATATATATGAATCCTATATTATATGGAACTGGTCTCTGACCATGATCATTTGTAGCTAATTTAAATGAACTGAAAAAAGTAATCAAATACCTAATGAAATAATCCCCCAAAGTCTATAAAAAATGGAATTCTAGTGTACATGGTAATGATGTGGATAAAAAAATGTAATACTTGGTATTTTGCTTGAGAATTGGAAATAAATGATTCAATGATGGAAAAAAGCCCTTTGTTCAAGAATCTATTCTGAACTATTTTTAACCTGAACACATTTCACAAGCTTCAGGGTTTTCAATTGCGCATGCTACTACCTTGGAATTGTAAATGTCCATGTTGGATTCATCATCGGTAGCTTCTACTGATATTTTTGCATCATTAGCATTTATCTCTGGTTTCAGAGATTCAATTGGAGTAGCTGGGACACTATCTTCGATTTTTAAAGATGCTACATCGTCTGAAATAGATGAGCCGGAAGATGGAGCAGGGGAAGGTCCTCTTGGAATGGCAACATCAATTGTAATTTCGGTTTCACCATCAGTTAAGTTTAAATTACGAGCCAAATATTTTGGACGTTTTAAATTAGACAAATTAGCGGTGGCATTACGAGCTTGTTCGGCAACTTTGGCGTCGATTGTGAATTGAATAGCAGCAGAAGCAGCTTGTGTTCTTAAGTAATACATACCGGTTTTCAAACCCTTCTTCCAACCATAGAAATGCATACTGGTTAATTTACCAAAGGTAGGTGCACGAATATGGATATTCAAAGAATGGGATTGATCGATAAAGGCAGAAC
This sequence comes from Tetrapisispora iriomotensis, assembly GCA_003705975.2. NCBI lineage: Eukaryota > Fungi > Ascomycota > Saccharomycetes > Saccharomycetales > Saccharomycetaceae > Tetrapisispora > Tetrapisispora iriomotensis. The sequence continues at coordinate 186,797 of PPKC02000017.1, read as the reverse complement.
GGTCAGCAGCAAATTCAATAATAGTCTTTTGGGAAATTTCCCAGACAGTTTTATAGATTTCCTTTAGTTCTTGTGGAACGTTTGGTAAATCAGCAATTGAACCATTAGCAGTAATTAAATGTTGCTTCATAGAATCACTCCATAAACCTAAATCAACTAAATCACGTAATAGGTATGGGTTAACAATTTGGAACTCACCTGATAAAGTACGACGTTGGTACATATTAGAAGTAAAAGGTTCGAAACATTCATTGTATCCTAAAATTTGAGAGGTGGAAGCAGTTGGCATTGGGGCTAGTAATAATGAGTTTCTGACACCATGTTCCTTGATTTTGGCTCTTAGAGTGTCCCAGTCCCATAAATCAGAAGCAGTAACTCCCCACATATCTTGTTGTAAAATTCCTTGAGAAACTGGAGAACCTTCATATGTTGAATAAGGTCCTTCAACTTCAGCTAATTCACATGAAGCTTCTAAAGATGCATGATATAAAGTTTCAAAAATGTGAATATTTAATTCCTTAGCTCTATCAGATTCAAAAGGAATACGTAATATTTGGAAAGTATCAGCTAAACCTTGAACACCTAAAGCAATTGGTCTATGTCTAAAATTAGAAGTTCTAGCTTCTTCGACTGGATAGTAATTACGGTCAATAACTCTGTTCAAGTTACGAGTGATAACTTTAGCAATTTCATGTAACTTTTGGAAATTATATTTCTGAGTCTTACCATCTTCGCTAACTTCGATAAAAGCTGGTAAAGCAACAGATGCTAAATTACAAACAGCAGTTTCATCTGGTGCAGAATACTCGACAATTTCACAACATAAGTTAGATGACTTGATGGTACCTAAATTCTTTTGGTTAGATTTTTCGTTACAAGCATCCTTGTAAACAATGAAAGGAGTACCAGTTTCAGTTTGGGCTTCTAAGATAGAATACCATAATTTTTGTGCCTTAATGGTTCTCTTACCACGACCTTCTTCAACGTATTTGTTATATAAAGCTTCAAATTCAGCACCATATACTTCAGAAAGACCTGGTGCTTCACTTGGAGAAAATAATGTCCAATCACCATTTTCTTCGACACGTTTCATGAATAGATCTGGAATCCACAAAGCTGGGAACAAATCCCTGGCTCTAATTTCTTCTTTACCATGATTCTTTCTGATATCAACAAAGTCGAAGATATCATCGTGCCATGGTTCTAAATAAAGAGCAATGGCACCAGGTCTTTTGTTCCCACCTTGGTCAACGTAACGAGCAGTATTGTTGAAAACTCTCATCATTGGAATGATACCATTAGAGGTACCATTAGTACCAGCGATGTAAGAACCAGTCGAACGGATATTATGAATATGGCAACCAATACCACCAGCAGTTTTAGAAATCATAGCACATTCCTTCAAAGTATCATAAATACCTTCAATAGAGTCATCTTTCATAGCAACTAAGAAACAAGAGGACATTTGGGGATTCGGGGTACCAGCATTGAATAAAGTTGGAGAAGCATGTGTGAAATATCTTTGAGACATTAAGTTATAAGATTCAATAGCAGATTTGATATCGCTACCGTGAATACCTAAGGAAACTCTCATAATCATATGCTGAGGACGTTCAGCAACTGCACCGTGCATTCTTAACAAATAGGATCTTTCTAAAGTTTTGAAACCAAAATAATTGAATTGGAAATCTCTGTCATAGAAGATAGCAGAATTAATTTCATCTTTGTTAGCCATAACATTGTCATATAGATCTTTAGAGACTAATGGAGCGCTCTTACCTGTACCAGGGTTTATATAGTGATAAAATTGATCAACAACATCTGAGAATGACTTAGTTGTTTGCTTATGTAAATTGGAAACTGCTAATCTAGCAGCCAAAACAGCGTAATCTGGGTGAATGGTAGTCATGTAAGCAGCAGTTTCAGCAGCCAAGTTATCCAATTCCTCGGTAGTGACACCTTCATAAACACCAGAAATAATTCTCTGTGTAACCTTAACTGGGTCAACATGATCACTGTCCAAACCGTAACATAAACGGGAAATTCTAGCAGTGATTTTATCAAATCTTACCGGTTCTTTATGACCATCTCTTTTAACAACAAACATCGTTGTAATTTCTATTAAATACTTAGTCGATGTAGTCTTCACTATCTATCTGTAGACGATAACTGACACTAATAGAAAATTTTAGGAAAGCAAATAGAAAACTAATTCAACTGAAAACAACCTCTTTATATATCATTGCATTTCCTAATCTTACAATTACACTTGCACCTTAAAATATAATACTTCATTAGGACATTTACCATTAATCATTAGTAATGTCCATGTCTTACCACCATAGATGGCTTTATTGTGGATACACGTAACACGAAACGCGTAAACAATTCACTTAAATGTTACTAATTGATGTACTTAATTGATGTAAACGATACACATCTACTATCGTTTAGATCAATACTAGATGTCAGGACCTAGTTCATGTAGGGTTCACGAGAATTGAGTTGTTTCAAAGCCTGGGGATGCCTGATTTGGTTCGACTGATTTCGATCACTTAGGCAACTTAAATGTCCAGAAGGGAAGAGAGAGATACATCAACAGTCTGCTAACTGGCCAAACTTGGTTTGGATCTGAGACACGATGCTCAGGTAAACAGAACGGATGCACGTAAACATACCATCATTTGATTTCAAGATTTTATGTCACTCCTTATGCTGGAGATATAACCTGTCGTCAGGCCCTTTTTGATACTGTCACTGTCACTTGTGAGTTCTAATCGATCTGGCAGAATGCTTCTTTTAAAGGTCGATGTTGGAATACCTAGAACTCATCGATGCCCAAGAATTAATTCTACCAGTAGTAGTGTTAAATGTTGTATACATTTGTATTTACTGACACTTTTATCATCTTTGTATGTGAAGGGCTTCACTATGAAAATTTTTTATTCATAGTGAAAGAAAATTCGATGCGCTAGTGTAATGACAAGTAGTTTTATACCATGAAACTGTACGATAAACGGTACAACATCAGGATGTTATAGGTTGACTTGGTCTTAAGATGGTGGGAAACTGTAGTATTAAGAGTATATTTACGATTTGTTTTTTCATTTGGGTTAATTTGGTCCAGGATAAGGTAAGAAACGATTGAGATGGAGGACACGACTGCTTTGAATACTTCGAAATTAGGTACAAAGAAATATTGGGATGATTTCTATGACATGGAGAGAAAAAACTTTCAGAAGAATGCTGAAGATACTGGTGAGTGTTGGTTCAATGACAATGATGCTGAATTGAATATGGTTGAGTTTCTGGGTGATAATATGGGTAAATATAATATACATTCCAAGTCGACAATATTGGATTTGGGTACTGGTAATGGACATTTGTTATTCGAACTTTGGGAAAATGGGGACTTCTGTGATAGTAAAAGGATTGTTGGGATTGACTATTCTCACGAGAGTGTTCTATTTGCCACTGAGGTTGCTGTTCATAAAGAATTGAACGATAGAATAAAATTTGAACAAGTTGATATTTTCCAAGATAGTTGGGAACCGGAAAAGTTTGATATTGTTATGGATAAAGGTACACTGGATGCTATTGCATTGAGTGGGATTAAGTTGGACAATGGTACCAAGACTGTTGTTGATAAATATTCGAGCATCGTTGAAAAATTACTAGACGTCAATGGTGTCTTTTTGATCACTTCATGCAACTTTACTCAACAAGAATTAATAAAAATTATTGAGACAGACTCTATGAAAATGTTTGATCATGTACGTTATCCATCTTTTGAATTTGGTGGAGTACAAGGTACTACCATTTGTACAGTAGCATTTGTTAAAACGAAATAACGATAGCTTGAAACCAGGCACGCCATTAAGCGATTATGTCAATAACACTTTCATTAAATTTACATTATTATGTACTTATATAAAATTTGACATAACAGAAAAAAACAGTTAGTTCTACATATTCTAGTAGGATCTTTCTAATCCTAAATGAAATATTTATTTCTTTTACTTTTGCTTATTACTCTGATCTTATTATAATCATTATTATTATTCTTATTATTGATGATTTATTATATTTAGATGGTTCTTCTGTCCGATAAGTAGTGTATAATAGGGTTGACACCTGAATCTTGGGTTAAATTCTCAAACCAAGCTAACAGCACACCACCTTGTCTTTTTCCTTCCGGTACGGACATACCTTTATATAAATATTTTACTAGAACATCTTTTTGAGATCTATCCAAGGACTTGATGACTTTAGCCATATCTGCCTGTCTGGTTTGAGACAGAGCATCCAACACAGCCAGAAAATACTGTTGCTTAGTTGGTTCATCAGCACTATATGGAGGGTCAGACGTAGCCAATTGAATAGCCCCACTCATGTCACCACTGGTGGCTAAAGAACGTAATTGCGAAATCTTAGGTTGTAATTCTTGCAAAGTAACAGTAGTACCATAGTTTGGAACTAAATCTTCTGGTTTTAATCTTGCTTCTGGATCAAAAGCATCAATATCAATTCTCCTCCAGTCTGACATATTATATAGGATCTATATTTTCAACTTGTTTATTTTAATGAGTGCCACCTTACAAATGCAGGATATACAAAATACCCAAACTCAAAGCTCTAATTGAAACTAATGCACTCTTCGAATCTATTGATACAGATGAACTCATTTTATATTCATCCCAATGTGCAATTGTCTTCTTATCGAAACAACTCAATCTATCATAGTAAGTTCTCTTCCAATGTTGGTTTGTTGAAACTTTTACTTTGAAATTGTCACTTTGAAAAGGGGTTGTGCGGGTAAATATATTTTTAAAGTGTCACAAATCATTTGTGACACTTGGTAATGATCTTTTTATATACAAGAAGAGTTATGAAGATATGGTTATATACCAAGCTTCAAGTTCTATCAATTAACTATAATTACTAAAAAGGTTCACTTTGAAAACTGGGGTTGGATCTCGTACTTACATCTTTCCATAGAGTGGATGAAGCTGACATTAGAAAATGCGAAGGTTCATTTAGTTTATTTTTTATTGGAATGGTATATTATAACTTGGATGCATCGTAGTTGTGATATGGTACAATCTTCTCCTACTATTAAAATTCCATTTTTCGAGCAAACACTATACAATGAATCTTTGGGAAGATATTGATTGATTTATATATCAACTCTTGGGTCATAAAATTAGATATTCTTACAATTAGTTAGCAATAGTAAGCCTACGCATAAAGAATATTGTTGGTGATTGAAATGTACAGCTATTATACTATTCATTAATATCAAATGTTGTATACATCTATCTATGTATCTACAAATTTACATCATAAACCATTGACTATTTGTCCTTGACGATTGTTATTATTTTAGTTGCTGGCAGCAACTTTTCTGCCATTAATTAATTGATTTAAAAAATCTGTTGAATTGGCAGATGGATTGTTTTGATCTGCAGCAGCTGTTTGTGCTTGTTGCATAGGCATATGGGATTGCTGTGGGCCAAACATACCTGGAGGTGGGACAGAGTTAATGTTCATTTGCTGTGGTTGATAAATTTGGCCATGATATAATTGCTGGTTTTGTATAACAGGAGTTTGCTGTTGCTGTTGTTGCTGCTGCTGCTGTTGCTGCTGCTGCTGTTGTTGTTGTTGTTGTTGTTGTTGTTGTTGTTGTTGTTGTTGTTGTTGTTGTTGTTGTTGTTGTTGTTGTTGTTGTTGTTGTTGTTGTTGTTGTTGTTGTTGTTGTTGTTGTTGTTGTAATTGTTGTTGTTGTAATTGTAACTGAAGCTGTTGTTGCTGTTGTTGTTGCTGAATGTTCGGTAATACAGTACTAACGTTTTGTAAAAATGATAAAACATGATTAGTAGTATCAACAGACTTGACTGTTAAGATATCAATTAATTTTCTTGTTAAAATATTATCTGAAGTTTCAGATGTTTCGATATTCTCCCATGAGAATAGAGATGGGTATTTGTTATATGTTTCATCATCAATTATGTTAGATCTTAATTTAATCTCGCAATTTTGATACTCTGATAAAAATTGGATTCTAGAATCGATAAAGTTTACGGCAGCACCCAATGAATTGTATGGGTCAACATAATCTTTATCATTACTGGAATTCTTTTTCTTGTTACTATTAATAGTTGATGCAGATTGTGTGTTAACAATTGATCCACTAATTTGGTTGTTTGTTACATTATTAGGTGTTGAAATAATTGCATCTTTAACTTCCTTTTCCTTGGGAAAGTCTGATGCAGTGCTTAAAGAAGGTAAATTATTCGAGCTTGTATTCTTTGCTAGATTCAATGCTGCAACTGGTGTGCTTGCTTGTGAAATACCCCATGGATTATTACCAGGTTTTACAGTCGCCGGTGTTAAAATTGGAGTTGAAATGTTGGAATTCGCTGCGCTATTTGTGTGTAATTGTACTTTAACAGGGGCTGGCGATGGAGTGGCAGAATTAGAAACAGTCCCGAATTCTTTAGTGGTATTATTCGTTTGAGATGTGTTAAGAGTAGTATTTTTATAAAACATTGAATGTCCACTAGGTTGTTGTTGTGACGACTGTTTATTAGTTAATTCTCTTCTATTGAAAGAATCAGCTTCTTCTCCAGGTTCGTGTAAGAACATACAATTTGGATTTGGACATGACAATCCTCTCAAATAGGAAGAACAATATTTGGTAGTACCATAAGCAGCTTTAACTAATCTGCCATCCATGTATGTACCATCTACCTGAGCAATGCATCTGGCAGCATCTTCTTTCTTAGAAAAAGTGATGTAAACTCCGTAACCAGCTTGATGGCCATGGTGGTAGTGATCGCCACTGCTGTTTGGATGAGGTGTTTTCTTATTTACTACAATTTTATTGATTTTACCATATTGACCGAAATATTTGTCAGATTTTAGTAAATTAGAAACTTCTTCATATGCAACAGGTGGGTTAACACCCACAACGTAAACTAGATTCTTTTGTATAACTCTCATACCTGCTAAATGTTTTCTATTTGCGTATTCATTCTCCTTACGTTCTTTATCCCTTTGTTTTCTTTCCCATTCTTTTCTAGTCTGCTTTTCTCTCTCCATTTTCAACTCTTCACTAGTTAATATTACATATTCAACACTCTCATCGTCGTATTTTCTTCTACATGCCGGACATCTACCGTTTAACTCTTGATTCTGTCTAATATTATTGTAACAAAATTGACAAATTTGATAACCACAAGGGCATGGTTTGAAATTTTTATCTGTAATATCTAATGCTTCTAAACATAAAGGACACAAATCTTCCTCATCATCAGACAAAAAACTCGTATCGTAATTGCTTAATGCCTTTTGAATAGCTTTTAAATTATCATGTACATGTGGGTTTGCTGTAGCCATATTGTATTCTTTTTTTTTGCTGGATTATGAGTGCGTAAATAATCTTCTACTTTTTTTATATGAACTGTAAAAAGTATCAATCCTAACAATATATATATATATATATATATATATATATATATATACTAATTGTATTGTTTCATCATTAATAATTAACTTTCTTATTGTAACAATTTTCTGTTGTTCATAAAATTTTGTTCTTGGTTTCAATTATTTTTTTCGTGGAAACCGAGGATTTCTAGTAAGGGTAATGGAATAGCAAGTGTCAGTAAATACAAGTGTCAGTAATTATATTGATCATAAAGTCATTAGATTATAAAAGATATATATTTATATAAAGAGGATCATAAATTTATCAGCTACATAGGGATCGTTTCGTATTCCAAATTGACCAATGCATCTTCATGGTTACAGGTAACGTTGACATTGACTTGGAATTTTTTGTTGTGGTACTCGGTGGTGTCGTGATAGTGCCATGTAATGTGATCACTGTCCTTTTCCTTGCTCTTGTCCTTGAACTTCAAGTCGTTGATATCCAGAGCTTCGCTGATATCCTTCAACAAGTGTTTTTCGACATGTTGATGCAAGTGTCTTACAAACTTCTTGGAGTTGGAATTGGCCGTTTCTGGGATCTTTTCTGGATCGTCGTGGGCCTCATGCATGATGAATGGAGGATAGTACTTGATCTGACAATGTAGGTTGTCGAATTCGTCGTCCTCGGTTTCGTGTTTCAAGAAAGTTTCGAATTGGTTCAAATCTTCAAAAACTTTTATTTTTTCACCGGATTTGGTTGTGATAGTTTCGATCTTTGGAGCTTTCTCTTTCTTACCCATGACTGCTTGAATGTTGTTTGCTTGTTAGTGTTTTTTAGTATAGATTAATATAATTGAATGTATGTTGATGGTTTGTATCTGGCGAATAAGAGAAAAGATAGAATTGAGAGAGATCGGATTACAATCAAGAACACAGAATATCCTTGCCTTTTATACAACAAAAAATGCAAATTCATTGTCAATTACAAGTTGTCAATTACAAGTTGTCCTCGACTGGGAAGGGGGTAGGTGATTGGGTCGTCACGATACCAGACTCGACACTCTCCCTCCTTATTCATCCCTTACCCCATACTTTTAGCAACTTATCCATAAATTACAATTGACTAATGGTAGGTGTTTTCTCCTTGGCCCCACAAAATCGATGAGCTTGCATTAACAAAAGTGTAGTTAGGGAGAGTAACGGCCGTCTGTTTTCCTGTTGGCGCGAGGGAGATGCAGTCCCGGGAGGGGTTAACGTCTCGAGACGACGATGGGTGTTGGAGCTCAACGCTTCGAGAAGTCATGGCAACTAGATCGAGAGATCGCACGATCTGATTAGCCAATGGAATGTGGGTGATGTGTGCAGTGGGAATGTGGATGATTTTGCGGGTGAGTTTTCCTGTACCACACCACAACTTCCGACCCACATAAAGTATATTTTGTAGGCACTATGGCCGAGTGGTTAAGGCGACAGACTTGAAATCTGTTGGGCTCTGCCCGCGCTGGTTCAAATCCTGCTGGTGTCGAATTTTTTGCACTCGCTTCTCGCATGAAAAAGAAGCGTCTCGCGAAAAGAAGAGTCTGGAACCAAAAAGATAAGCAAAATAGTGGAATCCTTGCGGATTCCACTATTTTGCGTTGTTCAGTCGAACCCAGCTGACCCAGTTGTGACTCCTCCCAACACGCAGCCCAAACCATGTGACTCTCAGTCTCTGGCTCTGACCCTCTTGACCCATATTTGACCCTCCCACTTCCTGTATTTTTTGACCCAGCCCCTCGCCCAAAATTTGTCCCTCACCGAAATCGATCTTATTCCGGATGCGCAAAAAAATTTTTCCATTCTCATTGACAACTCGCTCACTTTCGCATAACCACAAAGTACTCAAACCGCTTAAAGCAGTGGAAAAACTTTGCTAAATGCTGGCTGAAAAAGAAACGATTCGTCAAGACTACTACTAAATATCTGATTCTACGCTGTGAATAAACGTCAGATCTATAAATCGTCATAGTAAAAAAGAATTTAGCGATGAGATGAGATTCATTAACATAGTTAATGAATCTGTTTTGTGTGCTAAAACCGGATTATTATGTGGTCAATGCTGATAACGATGGTAATGGTAATGGTAATGATACTGCTGTTGATGAAACATGTGCGACACTAATAAGTTCTTGTTCTTTGAAAATAATTTATATAAAAGGTGCAGTTATTCTGAATATTATCTTTTGGTTTACTTGTTTCAAACTTATATATTAATTTAATATTTACTTCTAGGTAATATATATATATATATATATATATATATATATACATAAGTATAACAAGAGTTAATCGGTTCATATACCTAATCAATTACAAAAATACAAAAATAAAAATGTCTGCTGTTAAACAACCTATTTCTTTAAAAGTCAATGCTGCTTTATTCGATGTAGACGGTACTATTATTATTTCTCAAGGTGCTATTGCTGCTTTCTGGAGAGATTTCGGTAAGGACAAACCATACTTCGATGCTGAACATGTTATTCACATTTCTCACGGTTGGAGAACTTTCGATGCTATCGCTAAATTTGCTCCAGATTTTGCTGATGAAGCTTATGTCACTAAATTAGAAGGTGAAATTCCAGAAAAATACGGTGAACATTCCATTGAAGTCCCAGGTGCTGTCAAGTTATGTAACGATTTAAACAAATTGCCAAAGGAAAAGTGGGCTGTTGCTACTTCCGGTACTTATGAAATGGCTCACAAATGGTTTGACATTCTAAACATTAAGAGACCAGAATATTTCATTACCGCTAACGACGTTAAACAAGGTAAGCCACATCCAGAACCATACTTAAAGGGTAGAAATGGCTTAGGTTTCCCAATCAACGAAGAAAACCCAGCTGCTTCAAAGGTCATTGTTTTCGAAGATGCTCCAGCTGGTATTGCTGCTGGTAAGGCTGCCGGTTGTAAAATTGTCGGTATTGCTACTACTTTCGATGAACAATTTTTGATCGAAAAGGGTTGTGATATCATTGTCAAGAACCATGAATCTATCAGAGTTGGTGGTTACAACCCAGAAACCGACGAAGTTGAATTCATCTTCGATGACTACTTATATGCTAAGGATGATTTATTAAAATGGTAAATTCATTCAAGTGTCTAAAGTCTAACTCGGTCCAATATTCATAAAACATTAATCAAAAAGGAAAATACATATTATATCACAAATTTACTAATAAGGTAAGATATTACTCCTAATCATAATACATATATAAATTTCAAATAATGAAAATAATAATTGATAGAATAAATTAATTGAAATCAAAAAACAAAGTTCTTCATTTGGAATCCCCACACACTACACATTTAAAATGGTATTCTTACCATATTTATTTTATCATCCATATACATATATATATATATATATATATAAATTAGTAAAACAATAGCATAATTAATTTATTTAAATGCAGATTTTGTATTATTTTAACTATATGATACAGATTAATTTAAATAGATATACTGATATATTGGCTTCTTTAACGGCCAACGTATTTAATTTCTAGTGGTCTTAATATTAGGTAAGTGATGAATGACCAACTTAAACCTAATTCAAAACCAATATCGGCACCGCCACCAATCAAACCACCGATCTCTCCGACCCAGTAGGATTGAGACATACCTAATGCAACACCAAAGGCACCAACAACCAAAGCTGTGGTACCGGCATAACCAACTGGTAATTTAGAAGTATTATTCCAGTCTTGAATGTTATAACCTTTAAAACCTCTTCTGAATACAAAATGTTCACAACATGAGATACCAACATAGATGGATAGATAGTAACCAATCGAGTTCATGAAACTTTCCATAAAACCAGAGAAACAATATACGGCTGCTGTTGCTAAACCGTAAACGAACAAATTACCAAGAATAGTCCAAATGACTCTTGGAACTCTTGCTAATGGATCCCATAATGCTTGAACAGATAATGCAATTGTGTACATGTTTGGAATGTTGTTAGCAATAGTAGATAAAGCTAATAAAACACAACAAAATTCACCAAAACCACCAAGGGAATCGACAGCTAAAATGGCATAAGTTAAACCACCTGCTCTATTAGTTTCGTAATAGTCTAGCCACTCTTTGTTGTTTACTGCAGCGGCACCAGCAGCTGCACCTAAAACCATGGTGAAGATTAATGGTGTTAATAAACCAACTAATAACGAAAAGAAAATCTTTAGTTTATTGGTATTTCTTGGCATATATACAGTATAATCAGCAGCATAAGTAGTCCAACCTGCAGCAAAACCGTAAATAGTACTACCAAAAGTTAGAACACCGGCAGCAGTGACTGGTCCACCACCCCATGATCCATTTGTGAAATTACCTGATTTTGCAAGTTGAGCAATGATAACTAAGAAAACTGCAAAATTTGGTACCCATGACCATTTTTCGTATGCATGAATAACCTTGTAACCAAAAAATGAAATAGCAAAAGTACCACCAACAATAACTAAAGTAGCAGCCCAAAGTGGGATTTGATGTGGTTCGTTGATTGTATTTAAAAGTTGAGCAGATACTAAAGTGTTAACAGCACCCCAACCAATACATGCAACAATATTAATGATACAAAAGATCCTAGCTGTGATGTTACCTAATAAAAATCTTGATAGAACCATCTGTCTTAAACCAAATTCAGCACCAAAAACAGAGAAAAATGCAACGGAAACACCACCAATGATATTAAAGAAGAAAATAACCAACACACAAGCACCAAAATTAACCCCAAATGCAATAGGACCTAAACAACCTAAAGCATAAGAAGCAATGACCATATTAGCTGAAAACCACATTGATGCAGCATTAATCAGTGAAGGATCATTTTTCTCTTCATCTGTAATAGGTTCAATACCTTTTGTTTCAGCTTGAGCAGTAATAGCAGCAAACCTAGAGAACCAAGATAATTTAGTCTCTTCAAAAGTCTCAGTACCTTTCAACTCAGTGTAATCTTCTTCAAACTGGTCACTTTCATTAGTTACCTGTTTGAAGTCTCTTTTATGCAATTCGTAGTAATCATCAGAAGCTTCTAAATCTTTGCTAGTAGCAGTACCAGAACTTAGCTCCATCGTAATAAATTTATTGGGTTTGGATAGTTGCCTTACCAAATATTTTAATCAAAATATAAACAACTCTCAATTAACAAAAGTATAAATCTATATTCCAATTCAAATTTCAAAGACAAGCTTACTTTTATATCAATTAAAAATTAAGACTAATCTATCATTTAACATTGGTAATTTCAATTAATTTATTAAAAGAAGTCATTACAAATGAATCATGTATCAATATTCCACAAATATCCTAGTACGAACCTTACGGATTAGAAACTTAGACATATTATCATTTCATCTAAGCTAATTAATGAATATTAATTCCTATTAATTATTAGGTATTTACTTACATTTTTGAAAAATTTTTCAACTTCATCTCATCGCAAACTTGAAAAATTTTTCAGTCCCTGTGAAAGTCACTGTATAAAACCCAATTTCATACATAATAAAATGATAGTTATCTAACTAGACCAAACTAGTGAATTAATAATGAGATTGTGATATGAGGAGGTTATGGTATGACTGCTAAAGTACGTTGAATTTAGTGTGTTTATGCTTTATCAGGCTTCAAATTGCATTGCGAAGTCATTATTTACTGATAACATTTCTGTTTAAAAATTTATGGAATGTCCAATTTGTTCTGATTGAGGGCTCACACTTACTCAGTCTTGGGAAATGATAATACGCCTCTCTTAAATTGGAATTGGCATCTTAGTGTAGAGACTCCGTAAGATAAAACAAGTTATTATACCTAGCGATATCTTGAAAAGTTTGTAATATCGATAAGGTTTGATGGTGAAGGGGTATCGCAAGGAACATAACTATATACATACATACATATACACATACATGTGGTTGCTTGTGTTGAACCGATTTCAGCGTTTGATTTATGTTTAGTTTCATCTTGATTAATCTAAAGTAAGTTAGGTACGGCAACAGTGAAAACCATAATAATTCAACTAAAAGTAAAAAATCAACTTGCTCAGTTAAAATATACAGTTTTGTCTTTAAAGAACATTCTATTCTTATATTTAAATATAAAGGACTATTTACACACTATTTATCTTGCTACATGGGTTTATTTTCATTTGGTTTCCTGGGAAGCAGTAGTTATCTCCCCTGTCAATGGCTGAATTGCTTCATACTTTATTCTTAGCTCTTGCTGATACTCATGATCGTTCTTGTTGAACTGTCTTTTACGTTGCTTTTCAAGAGCCTCTGAATCAAGCTTCTCTTCTTCCTTCTGCTTTTGTAACCTCTTTTCTGCTACTCTCTTTGCATCTTTAATTGGTCCTTGATGCAGCGTATCTCTCTCCATGCCCTGAACTGTATGAACCGTTATTATAGTTGCAGCAGTCAATAGACACGATATACCCAACGTAATTTTACTAGCTCTACTCATTATAATTACTTCTTTTAAGCTCTTAGTAGTACTTTAACTCCCACTCTGGCTATATCAAGTGAGTTGCTTGTACCTTTAATCCTCATATAATCTGTTAACATTTTTTTACATTAGTCAGTATGTCGAAAAATAAAACTAAAATATAGAGCGAATTGTTGGTACAACCTTATAAAAGAAAGATACACCTTTACAACAACAATTGATGTGTGTTGATAAGTAAACACACCCCTCAACACAGCATATAGCGTAAGACGCATACAATTATGACCCAATTAACCCCAATTTTCCCAGCAAACGTTCCATCCCCAGCAGCTTCATACTCCCCAGCTATGAAGGCCAATGGAACAATCTATTTATCTGGTCAAGTCCCACTAACCAGCGACAACAAAATGGTCCAAGGCAGTATTGCCGACAAAGCTGAACAGATCTTTGCTAATATTATCACCGTACTAGAGGCTGCAAACTCCGACTTGAATCACGTTGTCAAATGTAACGTCTTCTTAAAAGACATCAACGATTTTGCTGAATTTAACACAGTTTACGCCAAGTACTTCAACGCCCACAAACCAGCCAGATCTTGCGTAGCTGTCGCTGCACTACCATTAAATGCTGATGTAGAGATGGAATGTATTGCTGTTGAAAAGAACTAGTTAAATACTGTACGTAAAATTATTTAATTGCAATACACATATACCAAACCGGACATGCATTAGCGATTGCAACCCCCAATCAACTTTCAATCCTTAAACATTCTCAGATATTCTCAGTTTTTGATCAACAGTACTTCTGAACTCACATTGGAAGATATACTAATAGTAGAGACCATTCATATAATATACCTTAGTAACCTTAAGTACTTAAAATTTCAAGTGACTGTTTTACAAAATGTACGGGTGCACTATTTTTTTATTTTAAAAATAAAATTTGAAAAAACGAAGTCGCGCGCATCCAACGCACAATCCTCTCAAGACCTAGGCACAAAAAAAACTGAATTTCTTGAGTTTCTCTCTGCTTTTACCTGCCCATCGCTAATGTTTACTGAAAGTCTTTCTTGTTGCAGGCTCGGCAAAAACATGGTTTCTTTGAAAGCCTCTGCCTAAAGTTGTTTATCCACAGAGAGGGTTCCTTCTGAAGCTAGACGGACGTTGTTTGTCTGTGTAGACTTATGCTCTTTCTAGAGATTAAAATTTCAATGGTAGACAGAGAGATTACAGTCTATCGATGAGGTTGAGGTTGGAAAATTTCAAAGTGAAAAATCTTTCTCAGGTAAATTCATTCAGTTAGTAGTTGATGTCTTTGTAGTGAATAGGACTTGATTCTGTTTGAAGCTATTACATTGTTACATATTTCTAATTAATAATTGAAAGTTAGTTATTAGATATATATAAAAGAGTTCAGTGTTTAAAAATTATCTGTACCTTCATTTATCATTTGATATAACCCAGCAAATAATAACGATCTAAAGATGGCTCAACGTGTTACCTTCAGAAGAAGAAATCCATGTATGTACAAGAAATCCAATTACGAAAGGAATCCTATTATCATTGATACAAAAATAAATGAATACTCATATATTTAATGCGATATTGTGGAGTGTCGAGTTCAATTGGTTTGATCTGTACAGGTGAAGAGACCCCAACCGACTGGATATTGAATTCATGTATTGGAATTAGAAAAATGCCTGATGGGTATCACTATTCTTTAATAAAGCAAGGATTTGAATATAAGATTGGGTATCTCAATACAGTTGAATTGTGAATACCTATGTGGTTGTTTTCTATTTTGTATTATGATTGGGCATTTCTGATAATGTTTTCATTTGGTTACATTTTTACTAACAAATCTAATTTTATTTATAAAATTTACTATTTATACAGACAACACCAGATCTAACAAGATTAAGGTCGTCAAGACCCCAGGTGGTATCTTACGTGCCCAACACGTTAAAAAGTTAGCTACTAGACCAAAGTGTGGTGACTGTGGTGTCGCTTTACCAGGTGTTGCTACTCTAAGACCAAGACAATACGCTTCTATCTCCAAGACTCAAAAGACTGTTTCTAGAGCTTACGGTGGTTCTAGATGTGGTAACTGTGTCAAGGAAAGAGTTACCAGAGCTTTCTTAATTGAAGAACAAAAGATCGTTAAGAAGGTTGTCAAGGAACAAACTGAAGCTGCTCAAAAGGAAGCCTCTAAGAAATCCAAGAAAGGTAGCAAGAGAAATTAAAAAATATAATTCGAATGTTGTAATGATTGATAATTTCAATTGAAAATTATTTAAATAATACTTTTACATTTATTATATATAATCATTTTTTATTTTCATCTTATATATCTTCATAGTTTAAAATTAGACCCCATAATAAAAAAAACACAATAACTATATAATATGATCACTCTAACGATAGCTCTGCTCATCTTTGATCTTGATTTAAAAAAGGTTTAAAACATCTGTTTTATATTCAATATTTTAAAATTTTGAATATAAAAACTTCTACTTTATCCCAATGTCTCATTGAGATAACACAACATCAAGTCATAGCTGAGTAGTAACCTATTTTACACTTAGAATGGATAATACTGAAGTTGTTAACATTATTATCGTGGCCTACAGGATATCATTCATTGTTGGTTTACTTTCACTAGTGGTTGCTAAATGGTTTCTTCCTGATTTTCTGAAATATGGAAAGACTTTTACTGTAAATACAAATGAAAAAAATGCCAACTCAGTCAAGATGACTCAATTAAAACAGTTTTTAAAGTATATTGAACACATTACTGTCCCAAAACAATGGTTCTATCATTTTTACCTATTATCAACAGTATTTTCAATCATGACATTAGTCAAAAATCATAATTATAAAATAATATGGTTGGTTTTAATGCATTCAATAAGAAGACTATATGAAACTTTGTTTGTATCAAAATATACAGTGAATTCAAGAATGAATTGGTCACATTATGCCGTTGGATTATGGTTCTATTCAGTTCTGCATTTAATCTTAAATATAAAGCTGCTTCAAAATGAAATTTCACCAAAAATAAACACAATATCCTTGCTTATTTTTGTTGCTGCATCTCTGGACCAATACAAAAACCATAAAATACTATCTGAACTAGTCAAGTATTCATTACCAAAGGAGAGACTATTCAACATTTGCAGTTCACCACATTACCTTGACGAAATACTCATATATGCATCCTTCGTGTCATATAGCACAGAATTCAGTTGGCTGGTACTCTGGATCATTGCAAGTTTGACCATATCTGCAACCGAGACCCACAAATACTACAAAACCAAATTCAAAGATGAAACTATACCGAAATACTGCATTATCCCATTCATCATATAACCACATCCTGGCATGACAAGTAGGCGTCGCAAATGCATCAAACAAACTCGAAAACTGGCGTTTAAAAAGGGCAAAACCAATTTCCTACTATTTCAAGCACTGTTCACCCGTCAATTGGTTCTATTACATCTATATATGGTATTCAATTGACCTTTACATTTAGCTTGGTGATGTTAAGAAAGCTCATCGCTCTCAGAATCGTTGCGTACGGGTGCCTTAAAAGTTTCGCCTTGAAAGTAACATCATAGCCAACTAAGCACTAATATTTATAGAATATGTTTAAAGATATTTAAGTTAATCAACGATCAGATTAAAGGATATGAATAGAGTCTTACAATTATTATCTCGATATTAAAGATTTAATTATTAGAGTTAGTAATTAAAAGTGGTTTATTTTACTTCTTTAAGAAAAGTGCTTGAAATAATATTGAAACGAGGTTCAATTTTGATTTGGAAAGCTTTTAGATTAACAATATTTATTATAGAGAAGTATATCTCAAAGGTTTGAATAGTCAAGGAAAATTAAAGCATAATTATTTTCAATTGTTCAATGAGCTCCAGTGCTTCACATAAAAAAAAACCAAGTATATTAGGTAAGTTAGAATCTCAATTTGATATTGCTCTTAATAATTTAAAGATCGAAAACAATAAAAATATAACTGGCTTGTTTAAATCCACTTCAGCTTCTGAAAGTATACATATAGATACATTAAGGAATTCTAGCAATAATAGCATGAACCAATCTCTAAGAGGTGAAGATTCTGACAGTCCATTGTTGAATGAAAACAATTTGCATCCTGGAATGGAAAATGTATCAGAAGCTATTGAACCAACGTCAGCCCATTTTTATTCTAATAATCGCATTTTATGGATATTGACATTTCTAAGAATGAGAGTAATCCCAAGAATACATAGATCTATGAAATCTTCTGTTAAGTTACATGAGTCAAATATCGAAAGAGAAATACATCCTGGTACAACACCAACTTACGATAGAAATAAGTATCCATCAAATGAAATTTCAAATGCTAAGTACCATCCGGTTACTTTTATTCCTATTTTGTTATATGAGCAATTCAAGTTTTTTTTCAATTTATATTTTCTTTTAGTTGCATTATCACAAGCAATTCCTGCCCTGAGAATTGGTTACTTATCATCATATATCGTACCTCTTGGTTTTGTTCTCACTGTCACAATGTTAAAGGAAGCTATGGATGATGTAAAAAGAAGGACGCGTGATAGAGAATCAAATAACGAGCTTTACCATGTTTTGAATAAGATTCAACCAGTCAAAAGTAAAGACTTGAAAGTAGGTGATTTGATTAAACTAAAGAAAGGAGAACGTGTCCCTGCTGACTTAGTTCTTCTACAATCCTCCGAACCATCTGGGGAAGCATTTATCAAAACAGATCAATTAGATGGTGAGACTGATTGGAAATTAAGAATTGCTCCATCATTAACCCAAAATTTAAATGAAGAAGATTTGATAAATAAAATAGATGTTACTGCCTCTGCTCCAGAGAGATCAATCCATTCCTTTTTAGGGAAGATTACTTACAAAAATTCATCATCAATGCCACTGTCTATTGATTCAACATTGTGGGCTAATACAGTAATTGCATCTAGTGGATCATGTACGGGCTGCGTTATATATACAGGATGTGATACAAGACAAGCTATGAATACAACAAAAGCTACGGCCAAGGTTGGGTTACTAGAATTGGAGATCAATAAAATTTCAAAATTTTTATGTGCTTCTGTATTCATTTTATCCATCTTATTGGTTCTTTTTGCAGGAGTTAAAAACTCAGATTGGTATATTGACATTATGCGTTATTTAATCCTGTTTTCTACTATTATTCCAGTTTCGTTGAGAGTTAATTTAGATTTAGCAAAATCAGTTTACGCTTATCAAATTGAGCACGATACAACTATCCCTGAAACTGTTGTAAGAACTAGTACCATCCCTGAAGACTTAGGACGTATTGAATATTTATTGAGTGACAAGACAGGAACTTTAACTCAAAATGATATGCAGTTGAAAAAAATTCATTTAGGGCCAGTATCTTACGGTTCTGATACCCTTGATATTATCACTGGTTATATAAAAAACTTAACAAATTCTAGTGATGACAGCAAACGGACTGCAAGAGTAGATATGTCAAGTCGTGTATGTGATATGATATTGACATTAGCTTTATGCCATAACGTTACACCAACCATAGAAGATAATGAACTTACTTATCAAGCAGCATCCCCAGATGAAATTGCAATAGTTAAGTATACCGAGTCAGTCGGATTATCATTGTATAAAAGAGATCGTCAATCCATAACTCTTATGCATGAACAATCCGGTAAATTATTAAATTATGAAGTCAAACAAGTTTTCCCATTCAACTCAGATACTAAACGTATGGGTATTATTGTATATGACAAGGAAAAGGATGAATATTGGTTTTTAGAAAAAGGTGCTGATACTGTTATGATTAAAATTGTAGAGAAAAATGAGTGGTTAGAGGAAGAAACAGGAAATATGGCACGTGAGGGTCTAAGGACATTGGTTATTGGGAGGAAGAAGCTTACCACTGACATGTATAATGAGTTTATTCAAGCTTACGATGCTGCCAGTTTATCAATGGTTAATAGAGAAGTAAAAATGAGTACTGTATTGGCTAAATACCTTGAAAAAGATTTGAAATTATTAGGTTTAACTGGTGTTGAAGATAAATTACAACAAAATGTCAAGCCTTCTATTGAACTTTTAAGGAATGCAGGAATTAAAATATGGATGTTGACTGGTGACAAAGTTGAAACTGCCCGTTGTGTATCTATTAGTGCAAAATTAATTTCAAGAGGTCAGTATGTTCATACCATCACTAAGGTAACAGAACCAGAAGGCTCATTATCTCACCTAGACTATTTAAGAATTAACTCCAATTCATGTTTACTAATTGATGGAGAATCTTTGGGTATGTTTTTGAAGTTTTATAAAAAGGAATTTTTGGAAGTTGCTGTTCGCTTACCAGCTGTTATAGCATGTAGATGTACTCCCCAACAAAAAGCAGATGTTGCATTAGATATTCGTTCCCTTACAGGCAAAAGAGTTTGCTGTATTGGGGATGGTGGTAATGATGTTAGTATGATCCAATCTGCTGATGTAGGTGTTGGTATAGTGGGCAAAGAAGGTAAACAAGCTTCACTGGCTGCTGACTTTTCAGTTACACAATTTTGTCATTTGACTGAGCTACTACTATGGCATGGAAGAAATTCATACAAACGTTCTGCTAAATTAGCTCAATTTGTTATGCATAGAGGTTTAGTTATTGCTATTTGCCAAGCTGTTTTTTCTATTTGTTCCAGCTTTGAACCAATTGCATTATACCAAGGTTGGTTGATGGTTGGATATGCTACTTGCTACACTATGGCCCCGGTTTTTTCACTAACACTTGACCATGATATAGAAGAATCTCTCACAAAGATATATCCAGAATTATACAAGGACTTGACAGAAGGTACAAGTTTATCTTACAAAACATTTCTTGTTTGGGTATTTTTGTCAATATTTCAAGGATCTGTCATCCAATTATTTTCTCAAAAATTCACTAGTATTCAGCAGATAGATTTTAATAAGATGGTGTCAATTAGTTATACTGCATTGGTTATCAATGAATTAGTGATGGTTGCACTTGAGATCAGCACATGGAATAGAATAATGGTAATAACTGAAGTTGTGACATTTGTTGGGTTCATACTCTCTATTCCATTTTTAGGGGAGTACTTTGACTTTAAGTATATGATGAACCCTTCCTTTTTCACAGGTATTATTGTTATCTTATCTTTCTCTATATTTCCAGTGTGGGCCGCCAAAAGTATTCATAGAAGATTGAATCCGCCAAGTTATGCAAAAGTACAACAGTTTTCTTTTGTCTAATAAATGTTATAACTTTATCCAATATTTCAAACTGAGCCATTTTAAAATGTTAGTTATTAATACATCCCCAACATATATAGTATTATACATAAATATCTATATACGCGTTCAATATATATAGATGATGCATTTAACTGAGATTGGTTGTCTATAAAATGCTACCGGTTAAATATCTAAACTCGTTCAGTTTCACTTTCCGAATCTGAACCTGGATTTAGGCCAGATGTTTGTGTGACAGGCCTTTGGAAATCCGATGCATGAGCCCATGGTATAGTCTTTGAAATATTGTTGAATACTGATGTCTGTCTTCTGAATATGCCATGGTATGCAGATGATGGAGGTGTTTGTAAACTTGCTAAACTTGTTGTGCTGAAAGATGGTAAGAATGGTGTGGTATCTCCATCATTGTTAATAACCGTTGAATTAGCTTCAGCATTAGAAGTTAGGTTTATTGAAGAAGAAGTTGCTGAATTCTTACCATTAGTTGGTGCCATATTATTTACAACAAAGTCAGGATATGGCAATGGTGCATCACCCGAAACTTTAAAATGATGTACATTGGCTACATGTTCATTCTCTACACGAAAGATAATCCATAGGAATCTTCGTAATACTTCTGTAATTGCTAAAACAAAAGATGTAACTGCACTTTGTTGAATTAATTTAGATTGGATAGCGTATACGATCCATTGAAAACGGAGAATAACATCAATAATCATTGCAAAGTAATAGAACGATTTTCTCTTCATAGAATATTGTCCTGTTTTCCAATTTTTCCTTCCTGCCAAATATAAATCATTCCTTAAAAAGGCATTATCATTATAAATATCTAAATTTTGTAATAAGGACCAATCCATTATGATATCCCAAAGTGATGTGTATACTGAATTTATAGTAGCAAAAATTATGAATGGTGTCCATTTTTCTGGAGAGTGATCCGATAATCTATACGCAGATAAAGAAGCATTGTAGCATATACCCATAATATATTTTCCTGCATTCAAAAGATGAGGGAACCAGTCATTTGAATCAGCGTATCTTCTTAGGCATTGCATGAATCTCCAATAACTTGGAAGACAAGACAAGACACCCATTGAAACTAAACTAGATGAACCACACTGTGGATTTATTAAATTTCGATTTAAAGGTGATTGGATACAAACAAATGTAGCTATATCTGCCATTGAATATGTTAAAGAACATACAATATCACCTAAAAAGAAATCACTGAATTCAACTGGGAAAAAACCTGAAAATATTAACCTGATCAATGTTTTTACCAACCATAATCTTTGTGATATTAACTTATCCCAATATGGTATATTAAACAAACACAATCTATACTGTTTAGTTGGTAGTAAAAATAGAAAAAAAGTCCATGCAATCGATAAATACATGAAAGTAATAATTTTTTGGCCTAATAAAAAATTGATTACTGCTAATATTGAAATTGGTAATGAAAACCAATTTAAAAAGTATAATTTTAGTGGTATTAAACTTGTTGCAAAATCATTATTAAAAAATTGTGTTCCAAATTTTGTATGGATCTCACCAAACATGATAAATCTATAATTAATATGAGTTCTATGCCAAACAAAACAATCAATGATAAATAATGCAGATATCAAAAGAATCATATACCAACCTCCCCAAAGTGGTAAATAAATTTTATGATAAGGTAACTTAGAATTCATGTTATCAGTAAATTCATCAACCAATGTAATATAAATTGTGATTAGAATTAATAAAAATGATATTCCAATTGCAATTCCTGAAAAAAACATTTGAGCAATCGATCTATTATTTCTATGAATCATTTGTTCATTTAAAGAGTATTCGACTGTAAGTTTTTTCAATTTATTATTATGAATTTTTTTTGTTGATGTTGAATGATCTTTTGTTAAATCATCAATATACCAAGTTGATATTATATTTTCATAGTTTGTTAATGGATCATATTGTTTATTTAATTCAATAGAATTTTTGAAAATTGAATAATTATCATTTGCATATTTCAAAAATTTATCAAAATTATTCTCATTACTTTCAGAAAACTTAAATGTTTTATCAAATTTTTTAATAATTTTTTTAAAACCAGTAATATTCAAATCTCTATAAGTCTTGATCAATTGTAAATAAAGATAAAATTCTAACATTGCATTTGCTAATAATGTTTGTGATTTGTTGATATCAGGTAAATCATCTTGATCATCGAAATTTAAAACAAATGTTTCATTTCCACCAAATTTCTTCTTCTTCTTATCAAATCTCCAAGAAGGTAAAGATGGTAACAAATCATTATTTCTCAAAAGCTCTTTGAATGATTCAAAAATAGTAAATTTCTTCAAAATTCTCTCGGGATTTGACATTGATCCATAAGAAAAAACCCTTTCTGTTAAATTGAGAAACTCATCATCTTCACTTTGGTTACGACTAGTAGTGTTTTCCACATCAGATAATGTTTCCTGCAATGAGCATTGATATTTGAAATAATTCAATTGTTTTTCTAATATTCTATATTTCGAATTACAATTTTTCAACAACCACAAATAAAAATTATTGATCTTGTTCAACTCCACAGAAATCAACCAGTCTTCTATAAATTCATTGACCAATTCATTCTTGGATAAATGACTTTCTTCATTCAAAAAAACCTTAATCTTCTTCTTACCTAGTTTATAATCCAAATACTTATCTTTCCATTCCGGCACTACAGAATTCTGTAAGTGTTCAGCAAACTTCATTCCCTTCTGGAAGCAGTTATCCTATCCTTAACGGTACTCTTTGTTCAGATATTTTCTTGTTCAGTTTCTTAAAGGTTGATACGGATTTTCCCTTTGTCTTTATATACTTTTTTACTATTTTTAATTTTTTTTAATCTGTTTTTGTGGCAGGAAAAAAAATTTAAAAAAAAAAATTAACCGCCCACGTTTGTTCATCACGTTCCACGAAATCATGTGCCCCATTATTGGGCGGGTAATTAGTCCCGTTTTCAACTGCTTCCTAACCCAAACCTCAATCCGTAAACGAAGCAATGGAATTGACATATACTTCAAACGGCTGCAATGACTACCAGCGAATTTTTGAGAAGATAAGACATATTAAAATGCTCAACAACTACAATTCCAAGAGAAATTCACAGATAGCAACTTCACCAGTGCATCTGAACCAGCCAAGAGCTGAAACCAAAGTAAAAAAATAATCACTCAATTCCATTAATGGGATGCATGACGAGATCGCTTAAACGCACATCCGAATATAGGAATATCATTATTACTACTCACAACTAATGCCACCCTCAATGATTTCCAATGCTTTCATGTCCAACCCCACACCCACAGACTAGTCTCCTGTAGCAAGAATAATACTAATATAGATAACAACACTGAATTCTAATCTACACCTACCCCATACTCTTACCTAGAAAAACTTTAACCCACACACTTGCACTGTATCGTTGTCTGACGTATGGCATTTTAACCGATCCTTTTTTAAAATTAAGATCTCCTCGAAGCGCTCGAGAGTTTGAAATCGAAAATTAACTAATTTCAAAAACTTGGTGCTGTGGTTTCTCTGTACAGATCTTCAGATCTGGTTTTTTTTATTGAGGAGTTGTTGCAAAAATTAATTAATTAATTAATTTAATTTCGAAATTTCGGATTTCGAGGTTTCCTGTTTGGGCCTGTACGGTAGTTGTTCTTGTAAAGTAACAGTTTATATACAAGATTATTATGTGCATGTCTTAGTAAGTGCAATTGAGTATAGATGTGACTTAACAGCAAAAATTACTCTTGTTAAGAGAGGTGAGTTTGTGGGTGAAGAAGATTGTTTTTTTATTAGATGGGGTAATAATTTGTTTGATGATGGATGAGGGATAGTTAGAGGAATTTGTAGGAACGAGTTGAGTTCGTTCCTGTCATTGAAAGAGTAAGTTTCCTACAACATGATTATTTTTCAGTAGGTAGGAAAATTATTTGCACAGAGATGATTCAATTTCTTGAGTAGGAAAGGTAGTTATGTTTTTTCCCTGACGATAGTGGCTCATTTTGTTTCTGAAGTTGTATGTGATTCATGCGGTCAATCGTTGGATAAGGTCAAGTGTCTGTGTCATGAGTGTTGAAGAATGTAATGTTAATTTTTATTGATAACTTGTTGAGATTCTCTATGTATGTATGATTAAATGAATATATAAGAAGGGCTTGAAAATTGGTTTCCCTTTTTCATTTTGGTTTATTGATTATAATTATTCTTATTTTTCTTTGGAAATTTTGTATTCTTGTCTTAGTTTTATTGATATTTTTTATTTGTAATACTGTAAGCATTGTCTTTTGACTGAATAGGATAGTAATAAATATCATTGCATCAATAAGAATGTATTTAAACACAAGTGTAGAAATTATGACTGCTAACGGACATCCAATGATAGATACTTTATCATTTTTGAAAAAACCTTCTAGAGGCAGAAATATGAAATCAACATTTGCTATCAATCGTGAACTACAGAAAAATCTGGAATTGAATACTGTGATATCTGAAGATACAAAAGCATATGTTTTAAGTAATGAGGATTTGCTATCACCAAAATCGAGCTCTGACAGAAGTTCTGGGGCTAAATATAATAACTACATTAATTATGTGGATTCTAAATTAGAAAGTGAGTTGGATGAGCCAATAGAGTTGGAAGAACAACGAAAACCAATTTATAAAAAGTCAGGGGAGTTATTGGTTTCTTCTTTGAAAAAAAGGTCAATGTCGTTGCCAGGTAACGTTTATGAACTTAATAATAAGAAAGAATACAAACGTGATTTTCTTAAAGGTAGGAATAGATCGAAATCTGTTCATTTTGATTCATGTGCTCCGGTAAAATATTTTAATAAGAATTCTAAACCAAGCGAAGTTTCTTTACTGGAGACAAAAATGGATTCAGTTAATTATACACAAAAACGTCCATTGCATATACACACTTCAGATGAAGATGTTGAGCCTGAGGTGAAATTAGATCTCTCCCAATTACTAATTTCCCCAGGAAGCAAAAATGATCAATATCCTTGTTTAAAATTTATAAATAAAAATACCAGTCTCCAATACTTCAATGAAGAAGAACAAAAAACATCTGGCCTATATAATATGAATTTTCCAATTTTATCTAACAAAAATCCTAAGAGTTTGAAGTTCAATATTTTTGTCAGCTTAAAAGATAAAATGTGCTTTCCACAAGACCTAACTTTACACGTCCAGAAAAGGGGATTAAATAGCATGATTCATCCAAATCAACCTCAAAATTTATTAACCACATTCATAACAGGTAGAATTCTAGTGAAAAATGTTTTCTTTGATAAGAAAGTTGTGTTGAAATACACTTTAAACAACTGGAATACCTGCCATGACATACAATGCACATACTTAGGTGATGGTGAAGGTTTTTTACCTGGTGTTAATGTTGATATATTTAAATTCATTTTTGATTATAATCAAGAAGGTTCTTATCATTCTAATGGAAAATTAGAATTCTGCATACAATATATTACAAAAGAAGGTGACAAAGTGATAGAATATTGGGACAACAATGAAGGTCAAAATTATAAAGTCGATGTGGTTCTAAACACATTAATTAGATGAGCTATGAAAAACATTAAAATCGTAATTATCCTCATATGTATATACATTTTCATTTTATAAACAATTATTAGAATATCTAGAAAAGCGTAATCAATACTAATACTCTCTCAAAGTTAAATAATATAAAAACCAATGTTTAGTTCAAAGAATTTAATCCAAAAAGGAAACCTAACTCTCTGGCACCTAGACTATTGATTTGCTTCATCTTAGTTGGATCCATTGCTGCTTCTACCATTTCTCTTTTTCTATTCTGTAATTCTGCAATTCTATCTTCAACTGTGTTCTTAATAAATAATCGATGAATGAAAACTTCTTTAGTTTGACTAATTCTATAACAACGATCTTGAGCTTGGTCCTCTACGAAAGGATTCCAAAATGGATCCACAATAATGACATGATTGGCGCATGTTAACGTTAAACCAGAATTACCTGCTTTGGTAGATATTAGTAATACCCTAGAGTGAATTTCTTTGTAAAAACGACTAATGATATTGGATCTGTCTTTAACATTCATAGAACCATCATATTGCAAACAACTAATATTTAGTTCTTTTCTGATGAAATAATCCAATATAGAAAAAAAGGTTGTAAATTGCGAAAATATTAGAATCTTTTCACTATCTGATTTGGCAAATACATTTTTTATTACATCAATGCATTGTTTCACTTTGGATGACATTTGAAGATCAGCCATATTAGGAGCATAGGTATTTTTTACTCTGACTCTCTGTTCTTCCATTTCATTTCTGTATTCCTCATACAATTGACCTTCTGAAAAACCTTGATTGATAACTTGATCATAGAGTCGATATGTGATAATCTCTGAGTCATTAGTTAATTTTTGACAATCAGAACATGGAATTAGATTAGAAGTAGCATTAATAACTTTTGCAGTAGGCTGGGATGATGCATGTTCAACAAAAGGTTCAATACAGGCGTTACATAATAGATGACCGCAGCCTGTTAAAATCGAAGTATTCTCTGGTTCTAATTGTTCCATGCACCAAAAACAAGATCCTAAATCCATAAAATTTACCACTGTATCTAATTCTTGATTTGACATTGATTTGACTTTATGGTATAACCTCAACCAATCTCCTTGGAAATCTTTACCATTAACAACTCTTTTATCATCTGATTTTTTTTCACCAATCACGACCAATTCTGAGTGGCAGCATGCCTGCCTTAAACGCAACAACAATGTCAACATACTTGAATAATTTCCCCTAACTTTTTTTTCCATCAATTTTTTAGCCAGTTTTTTGTTCTTTGCTTCCAATGCAGTATAAAATTCTAACTCTGAGCCTTCAAGAAGTGTATCCACAATTTCCATATTTTTTGGTGGAAGTTCAAGAATTGGTTCACCATCTATCTTATCTGATTTGGAACGACGAAGCATAATAGCCTTTAACAATACTCTAATTTTTTCCAATGCTCGTTGTCTGGTCTGATCATCCGAACGATATTTTTGAGAACCAGTTGGAAATGCAATACCAATATCTGATTTAAACCTCTCTTCTCTGTTGTATGGTGGGATTCTCAAAAACCTGATTAATGAATATAATTCATCCATGCTATTTTGAATTGGGGTACCTGACAGAATCCATCTGTATGTAGATGGAACAGAACAGCATGCTTTTGCAGCTTGCGTATTCTTATTTTTGATATTCTGGCCTTCATCTAATATTATTCTATAAAATTGTGTATCATTAGTAAAAAAAGGGGACCAATATTCATTTTTTCTTTTAAGAGCATTGAGAGACTGTAAGTCAGGCAAGGGTGGCATCTTTTTAGCCTCTTCTTCGGAATACTGAAGAGGTAGATGTTTTTTAAACTCAATTGCTAAAGTGTTATATGAAATCAGTGCAACATCATATTTTGCTAAATCTTTCCATTTAGTTACTTTCGTACCATATGTCCCACCAAAAATCATGACTTTGAAGTTAGCATTTTTTTTTATTTTGGTTTCTAATTCACCTTTCCAAACCGATAATACAGATACAGGTGCAACAATCAAATTCGTTTTACAATTGGTATCTTCAGATCTATTAGCTAGCATCAACGCAATCCCTTGTATAGTTTTACCAAGACCCATATCATCGGCTAATAAACCACCCTTTTTGGTTGATTTTTCAACAGACATCATCCAATAAAGACCTAATTTTTGATGTTTTAACAAATTAACTGTCATATCTTCTGGCGTCATACTTTCACCGACGATTTCTGTTTCTGTTTGCTTCAAACTTTCTAACAAGTTCCTTATATCTTCTTGTTCTTCAGCCAAATGAATATTAGCAACACCGTATTGACTATGATAAGTATTATCAGTTTTTTTAAATTGATCACCATCAATGCCAACAACATCGTATTGATTAATAGCCATTTGCTCTTTGAATCTTGTTTGCATATCTGACTGTGCATCTGATGATAACACCATGTTGAAAATTTCTGGGTACCTTTCCTCCATGTCTAATCGTGAAATTGGCACATTGTAAACTCGCAAATTTTCATATAGTTTCTCCATTTTTAGACCTTGTTCTTTTAATTCGACTACTGCTCTGCCAATATGACCCTTAAGAATATTATTTGGAGGAACACCAGCATCTATAGATTTACGAAATTGCTCAATCATATTCAAGTTGTCATAGACTCTATACTTAACGTCAACAGATCTTGTTGACTTGGCAATTAATTCCCTAGCTAGATTAACACTTTTGTAATATTGCTCTCTCTTATCAATTCCAACAAGTTCTAGATTTCTAAAAACAATACCGTAATCTTGCAGTAATTCATTAACTATTGGCATTTTTACTCCATTCGCAAACAGAGACTCAGCAGCTTCTTTGCAGTTCCATCGAAGATGAGCAGGTAATTTATTTCCTCTTTCAAATTCATCCTTAAACCTCTTGAGTAAATCAAGATGGTTATTTAATTGCATTTTAAGCACCTCGGTTCTAGTTGTGCTCTTTTTAAGCAGTTCTTTTGCTGAAATCAGAGATTTATCAAATAATTTGGAGATTTTAGAAGAATGAGATTTCTTAAGTTCAGCACGAGCTGAATTAGAATTGAGCTTTTCTAACTCTTGATGATATGCAGCTTTCGAAGTGTTATAACCTAATTCTGAAATTCTATTTTCCTTGTAAGCTTGCTCTAAATCATTTAAATTGTCAAAAACTTCTTTTCTTTTCTCAATCAATGAAGTTAACTGTGAATTTTTTACAGCATATTGATATTCTAATTTTGCCTGTTGAATTTTTCTGTTTCCTTCAGCTGCAAACTCATCCCAGTCTGTTGTGAAGGAGTTTAATTTTGTATTTACAGATTCCAATTTTGCTTTGGTTGTATCTCTTTTGTTTTTTAAAGTAGCAATGCTGCTTTTTAAATCGTCAGCAAGTATTTGTTGAGTTTTGGATAATGAATCGTGGGTAGCTGAATTCCTCGTTAATAATTTTAACTTATGTTCTGAATCTTCGACTGATTTAACTCTTTTCTCAAGTTTCTTTTGTAATATTACACTATTACTTTGCAATGATTCTAAATTTTTACGCAAGGTTTGTTCCTCTTTCTTTATACTTTCTACCAAATTTTTCAAGTTATTTTTCAGTTCTTCAGGAGGTTTTGTTACAATATTTTTTGTCTCTTTTGGTTGAAAATTATTCACAACAGTAATTTCCCCAACTACTTCAAGATCATTCTCTAATTTTGGGGTGTTCTTAGAATCTACTGGTGCCTTAATCGTTCCCTGGATTTCAGTCGTTATATTATCTTCAACACTATCATCAAGTAAGCTAATGACAACTTTTTCATTTTTATCCTCAGTATAAGTAGTATCATTTATAGATTCTTTTTTTGGAACCATGGCATTTTCTGGGTTTTCAGGTTCTGGCTCAGCGGTATTTGATATTAGATTGTTATGTTTCTTATCTTCATCCTGATAAAAAATTAGACGTTCTTTGGAATTGGAATTACTCATTGGTAACTTATCTTCTTTTTCAAGCACTGAAACCTTTCTACTAACCTCATTATTTGAGCTATTAACGTCACTAAGGCACCTCTTCCGTATTAGGCCTCCTACAGTCGCCATATCATCTTGTGTGTTATTTGAAATAAGTGGTTGACTCGAACTTAAATTCTGTACTTTCATATCAGTATTTTGCTCCCTCAACATCTCTTTTATTGGAGAAGATGACTCTTTCCTTTCAAATAAATTTTTTAAACTCATCAGTCTTTGCATGTTACTTACTGGTTCATTGATATTATTTGAGTTCGAACCAAGGGTCGTTTGCAACTTTGGAACCATTTTAGACTCGATATTAGTGTCTTCATCAGATTTTAGATCACTGGAATAAGAATCCATCGAATAGTACGTTTGATTATTTTCACCATCAGAATCTTCAGTAGTTAAATCTATAGTCTGTATTGCCATGTCTTCATTCCCGTTAGAAATAATTTTTGATAGAAAATACCAAATTTATACTAAAACAAATACTCAAATTTCCTCTGATTGTATCTTGAGAAGCTTTATATTACTTTGATGATATGTTTCAAACTCTCCTAAGAATCCTAACATGGTCTTCATGTTCCTGTTATATTGACATCTGGATCATCTCTTATGTTTTTATACTCAAAAGTAGTTTCGCGTTCACACGTGATTTTCTGAAGAACTATAGTGACCGTGATTACAAGTGTCAGTAAATAAAAAACCTTGTCATTAATTGATTTATAAACTATATAAATACATACTATATTCGTTGCTGGTATTATTTGGTGAAAGCTAGACTTTACATTGGTTTGGGAACTTTCTATCAGTTAGTGGTTGTGGGAATAGGCCATTAGCGATTAGTTTTGAAGCATCCCATTCGAGACTATTCTCAGTTTTGTAACACCAGAAGATCCAACCGTTCTTCATTTCAAAAGAATCTAGTTGTGCCTCTAAATATTTACGGGTGTTCATCCTCCTTTCAAGAGACCAACTATTGATATCTTCGTTGTTGGCACAAGATCCAAATTGGGCAGACCCTGCTGGGAATGTTCCATCATATCTGGCACCTCTTCCAACACCATTTAGCCATTTTGTACAATCTGTTAATGCACCTGAAAATTCTCCCATTATGGTCCAGTGGGATTCACTCAAAGATGAGATTCCCCATCCACAGATGGCTTTGATTTTTTCATCCATTGATCTACCAAGCTCACCTGGTGAGAAAACTTGGTAGTGATGGTGGTCAATAACGATACCCCAGAAATTGTTTTCAGTTCTCATATAATCATCCCAGTAATGGTATGGTTGGAATGAATCATGAATGACAATTATTTGATTTTTCTTTAACGTTTCTCTTAAATATTTATAAGATGGTAACAAAAACTCGTTCTTCAATTTATCCATATCCATCACTGGTCCTAATGGTTCATTTAATAGTTCTATTCCTATCACGGTATCGATATAACTATCCTGTGAGTACTTGTTTAAGATATGATTCAAGGCTTTCTTAGTAACGTCTAAATTCTTATCTTCTAGGAATCCCCAGGAATCCCTTAACCCAGAATTATCGAATCCATTCTGTGATCCTGCAGCACCGTGTAAATCAACCCACACTTTCAGGTTATATTTCTTTGCCCATCCAATTGCAAGATCTAAGTAATGCTCCTGTAGGCCAGTTACATAAGGATCATCAGGCAATGTATTAAAAGCCCAATATCCAACAGGAATACGTACTAAATTGAATCCTTGTTCTGATATTGTTCTAAAATCACCCTCCGTGTAAAATGTATTCCAATGTTGCGTCAATAAATTTTTTGCTTGCTCTTGGCCTAACTGCTGGCATAACCGGTATTCATCAAGTGGTATTCCATCATCATTGTGAGGATTTAATCTAAATTTTTCGAAAATAGAAGGTGTAATATATGGCTCCAATACTAACCATCCACCTATATTAACACCTCTAATTGGTTCCTCTTTTGCATCTTCTTTAGAGACATCGTAATTAAAGTAAAAGTTCTGAAACTGAAAATCGGAAACAGTGTCATTAAAAGCTACCTCTGCACTACCTGGTACTACAACACTGGTCACAAAGGTAGCCAGTGTTAAAGCTAAAAGCATAAAGCTGTTAATGTTAAAATTGACACTCATATATAATAATTTAGCAAAATATAATAAATTAGCAATGAAAAGGTTTTTTTAATTTAGTTATTTGAATCTGTGATTTGTTGTGTGAGTGATTTAGTATCTATAAGATAAAATATTATCTAATGGGTAAATACAAAGAATTGGAAGTAGTTTCTCAGATATCGATTATCCTTTTATATTAAAATTTCAAACATTGACCCAAACTCGTGCCTAAATCTTTTTGTGACTATTTTACTCATCAAAAATAAAAACATTGGTACGTCTGTCAACGTTGGGGTTGATGCACTCTAAACATCCTAGTTCTCTTGAATAGGTGTCTGTATTGATTCCGCTTTGTCAGAGACTGGGTCTTGTTGATTGTTTTCTTCAGGCTGTTGCGGTAGTTGTTTTTGTTGTTCTGGTTGTTCTGTTTTATCTGCCTCTCTTTCTTTCTCGAGCTGCTCTTTCAATGCCTGTTCTTTTCTATCTTTTTCATTTTTATCTAGTATATCTTTTCTAATCCAACCTTTGAGTTTCAATGTATAGCCTGAAAATGTCTTCACTTGCACTTCTTTCTCCTTGTTCTGCCATGATAACACTCGTTTCTTTGGGTCATCTTTCTGTTGTGTTTTGGAAACTTGACCAACAGAACTCTCCGCATTAGGTGTATTTTCCTTCGTGCTTATAGCAGAATCTGACGCTTGAAACATTCTGATATTCTAGATTCTATATATGATTGGTTTTGAGTTGAAAATAGATCCTTTTCTACCTAATTGACTTCAATATGTTGCAAACATAGTTTCCTTTACAAACTCATATTGCTTTTTATCTCATCTCGTACTAATCTTTTCATTCCTGCTTTACTGTATATTTCCGGGTAACTGTTTCAAAGGTTCTAAATGTCACACCAAGTGTCAGCGTCACAAATTATTTATCTGTATCAATATTTATTTATTTATTTATTTATTTAATTCTGTTAAGAAAGGGTTACTTAGGTTATTAGTTGATCTTATTATTATTTAAATAGTATTAAATATTACAGTTGGTTTAGAAGTCATTTTGATATATTGAACTATGTCTGATCTCTGATTCGAATTTCTTTCTTGATTCTTCTCTCTTGCGAGGATTATTTTTACTGAATGAAGATGTTAAACTGGGATTCTTAGTTGGAGTTGTTGTTGTTATGACAGATAATGATCGTACGCTAGGCCTTTTCATTAGAGGAGATGTTGATTTATGAGGTCGTTTCCTCGTGACAGAAGTCAGAGGTCCTGAAATAGTCGTTTTTAAAATCCTTTCGCTGATGCTATGATGACTGGAATAAACTAATGATACTCTTTGAGAATTATAGTTAGGAAACTGGATAGGGAGTTTGGACAAATCTGAGCTAATTCTTTTTTGACGTGATGAAGTCTTTCTTGTTCTGTGTATTGGTGGAGATCTTGTATTAATCGTATGTGGGAGATTTTCCTGTTCAGCTCTATGGATTCTCTTAGGAGATGGAGTTTTCAGTACAGTTGAAGAAAGATCACTTTGTATACTATCATTTAATGAGGGAGTTGTAATGTTACATTTAATAATGGGGCTTTCGGGAAAACTGCCAATAACCTTTGGTATTGGTTTTTTTTCTTTGATTTCTTCTAGTGATGGCAACATTTCACTATTGCTATCTTCCTCATCTGTAAATCTAATTTTATTTTCAGTTTCGATCAATTGATCAGATATGCTTTGGGTGGAGATTATTGCAGGAACCTTAGGTAAATTTTGAGTTGACTCGACATTGAGATCAGATATTTCCATTTCTTCGCTAGTTGGAGTGTATATCTCAGAGCTTGGCGTTAAAGTCAACCTCTTGAAATGAGGTGTTAAACCAATCAAAATATCATTTTGAGAATCAGTATCTTTGGATTGGTATTTTTTGGTGTCATGATAGTTTGAAGTTTCATGTATCGCAGTATCACTAATTGCGTTTGACTTGAAATTAGTCGAATGCACATCTATATTCTGATTGCTTGAACTTATTATTATTGGATTCGAAATAAATTTTTTAAATTGATTTCCAATAGGACTAGGTACTCTTTCCCTAATCGGTGATTTTGGTCTTATTATTACTGGGGGGCTCAACCGGTCAAAGCTATTATTAGATGGAAAACTCTCGTTACTGCTACCATTATTATCATTCAATAACTTTTTAATAGAAGGAAATAATCTCGATTTGATATTAGGATTTGATGTAGTGGCACTTAATAAATCATGATGGCTGCCGAGACCACTTGATTTTGAATGAAAATAATTGGCAAAAGTACTTAGTGGTGGATGAGCTTTTGGAATCTCGGTTTCTTTGTCCTCAATATTCTCCTGAGAAAAGAAAGGCGACTCGAAATCTGACTTTGATAAAGAACTACTCTCGAAATTACTTGATTCATCTTCCGTAACTGAGACTTCGAATGATTCACTTGTCAAATGCATTTCTTCTTCTTTGAATTTATATTCTTGAAATCCTACCATCTTAGTAAAACCATGCAATTCAAATTCTAAAATCATGAACTTCCCAAAATATTCTTTCTTTGAATTTGTTTGTTCAAATGCAATGGAATTAACCCATGTTGACAGTAAAAACTCATTAATGTGTAGTCTTTCGACAATAATTTTTTTGGATAATTCATGTAGTAATTCTATCTTGATGTTTGATGTCCATACAGAAGCATCTTTAACTAAAAAATTGAATACAGATAATGAGTAATCGTTAAGCATTGTTTTTATCACCTCAACATCTGTTTGATGTTCAAGGAAAATTGATTTTAAAATAACATAATCTTCAAAAGCTTCAAAGATTTCAAAATTACTAAAATCCAATAATTCATTGCATTCTTGTAATAATTTGATGGGGGATAGAACTGTATTGCTTCTAACTGATACCAATGGAATACAGGTTTTGTATATTTTGTTGCTTCCGAATATTTTCTTAGGTGGGTATGATGCAGGTGACAGTTGAAATGATATTTTAGAATCTTTCTTATTCCTAACATAAGCTAAGAATAAGTGATATAGTCCATCAGCTTTTCTATCATACCTTCGAATATGAACCTTGATTGTACTTCGAGCATCAGATGTGATCTTAACGTCAGTATTTTGATTACTGTCGCGCACATCGAATGCCCATAGAGTAAAAACATAAACGATATGTTCGATTGTTATATGCAAATTTAGAGATAGTTCCTCAATTAAATTGAAGAAGTCCTTTACAATGAGTGTGTGTTCGTAACTATCCATGAATCTTAATAATATATCATCAAATGCAGTGTTGGGAAGTAATGATGACTGTTCTTCGGAACGAAATTTTAGATAATTTTCCCAACCGATGACACACTCATTGGGTAACCTACACCATATGTACTTAAGGGCTTGGAATAATGTCTCGATATCCTGATTCACAATGTATGAAAACATTGAGTCTATGTCAGAAATACCCTCTTCAAATAAATCAAATAAATGTTCAAGTAAAATATTTAATTTCCTGACATTATAATTCCCTAGTGGGTTTATAAAGAATGTCTCATTGAGTATTTTTCTTTTGACTCCAACTGTCAAGAAATGTATAATTTCATGTACATCGTGATAATCTAGGATATCCGGTAAATATGGGTCCAGAGTGTATGCCTTGGGATCATCAGGAATAACTACACTATGAGTATATTGATTCAATTCCATCAAAATAAAAAATAATGTGCAAATAATTTATAAACCCCTTTCTAGGTTCTTGTACTTAGACTTGTAATCGCTAGTACTTAAAGGTCTTTGTTGTTTCAAATTATACATAAATGTACGTTTATAAACTTATATGTAAATACCTAAACTTAAATGATGTGTGTAAAGTCTTTAAAAGATGAAATCAAATCCAATTTAATCGATGTTAGAATAGAAAACCAATTAATTCTTTATTGTCTGTTAGATATGATGTCACATACTAAAATAATGGTCCCTGAAAATATATGATAAAATAAGTAGTGTTTTCTCATCTATAATCTATGATTTCTGCTGGAATACAATAATAATTCATGATTTTAGTGAATGATTATATGAATCCAGTTTCATGTCTTAATTGAAATAAGCAACTTGAAATCGTCTAGTTTCGTTCCTTTTTCCAGCAAAGGAAGCAATGAAATTATCTTGCTTCAAAACGTAATCTCAAAGACTTTGAAAAAAACTAAAAAAACGACTGAGAAATTAAGACCAAAACTTTAACAAGATTCTGATCTTTAGTAAACTGAAGAAACACCTCTTTTCCTCCAGAAATCACTTACTGCGTTCCATTTACCATCTGTGAATTTAATTGCATTAACTACGCTCTTTGGAAGCTCTTCAATTACAACATGGCCCATATTTCTTAGTAATTCAACAGTTTCAGATCCAACTAAGTTGAAATTCTCCAATTCAACTTGGTAGGGAAGTAATTGATGATGTACTCTAGGATATGCAATCGATTCTAATAATGGCATTTTATACCAATAGTTTCTAACAATAGTTTGGAAAATGCTAGTCACAATACGGGACCCGCCCGAGGCGCCTACTATGAAATCAGGCTGACCGTTTGCGTTCATCATTATTGTTGGTGCAGTTGATGATAATGGCCTTTTACGTGGTTCAGGAAAGTTATAAATTGATGCAGCTAATCCAAAACTATTTGCTCTAGAAGATTGAGAGAAATCATCCATTTCATTATTAAAAATAACTCCTGTTTTTGGATCATGAACCAGTGATCCGAAAAGCAAATTTACAGTTGTTGTCAGTGATACAGCATTGTTATGATGATCAACTATGCTAAAATGAGCAGTTCCGTGTGGTTCATTCATTTCATATGCAGGATGATACTTAGTCCAATTAGATAGTGTTCTGAATTTACCATCAACTGAATGATCCTTAATAGATGAAACCGCTTGAGAAATCCAATCTTCATTTAGAGTATCTTGAACACGATCTGGTAACCCAAATAAAGAATTGGGATTGATATCTTGAAATGTATAATCACCTAAGTTACTACGTGCTGATGCCATCCATTTCATAACTTCAATTAACTCAAAGGTGGTCTTTTCTTGGTAATCTCCACCAACCTTATCTGAAAAATTTTCCATGATAGATAATGCTGATAAAAGAGCAGCCCCAGAACTGGAACCACTACTAGTTAAAACTGTTAAATCAGAATCTTGTTGGTACTTAGAACTATCTCTAATTTTCTTCATCAATGGCTTTGAAGAATTGACGTAATAACTTGCAAAATCCTCTTCTGTTATAATGCCACCATATTTTGAAAGAGAAGAAAGCATTGACTTAGTCATCCAAGAATTTGGGTCATAAAATGGTGCTGCAGAACCATTTAAAGCTAATTCCATTAATGTGGAAGCCAAAACTGGCCTTGATATATGATCTCCCCTTCTTTTAACACCTGTCTTAGTTTCATTCAATACAAAATCCCAATCTTCCTTTAAATTTAAAAAAGCTGGCTCATAAAGCTTCAAGGCATATCCTAGAGGTTCTTCAATAATCCATCCATTATAACCTAAATCAGCAACTGGTTTAATTAAATCATACCAAGAGACAGCTCCACTACCTCTCTTCTCATATAGGTCATACAAGCCAGCTAGTTCACCAGGAACAGCTGAAGCCATTCCACCAACTTTGGAACATTCTTCACAATCTTTAAACATATCATGATGAGAAGCAATCGGAGCCTTCTCTCTAAAATCACTAAAATAATGTCTGTCTGAGCTACTACTGTCAGAGTAAACCACATATCCACCCCCACCTACACCACTATTGAAAAAATTCACCATACCAATACATAAAGCTTGCGTAATAGCTGCATCGGCAGCATTGGAACCTGGAAACTTCTCAAACACCTCCTCAATAACAATGTCACTGCAGATTTTCAAATCTGAACTAATAGCACCATTTTCACCAACTTTTAAAAATTCAACATCTGGAAACATCGACGGACTTCGATCCAAATCACCCAAATCAATATTATGCTCACCATGACTACGTAACTTCATAAAACTGGTTCCCATCAAATAATTCCCATCATCTTTATTGAAGCTCTTTTGTAAATTCTTCACAGGCACCGATTTTACAAACTTATTTTGTATCAATATCACAACAAAGAGCAATATTCCAAGCATTTCAACAATATTTTCTAGTCAAATATTGACACTCTTATCGACTATTCACTAACACTTCTCAATTGACTCTTTATAACTTCACTGATGCCTTTTTATATTGTATCTTTTATAGTAATTGATTAGTAATTTTTGGATTTTTGTGGGTAATGCGGCCTTATTAATTTTGCGATGACTAAGTAAGTATACACAAATGACTGGAATGAGTGAGATACAATGAAGAGGTGAATAGTAGTAGATTGAATATCTTTATTATAATTAATATATAAAACCGTATAAACAAGATTCTAAAACTGAAATACAAACTTATCCAAGGATTGGCTAATTTCGTAGCAGTGTAATAGAGAAAAGTGTTATTTCGTTTTGGTTATTTACATGAACAACAAAAGAAAGAAAGAGAAAAGAAAAAACACTTGAGGAGCCGTTACAGAGAGGTGTAAGCTAGCGATTGTTTTTCATTGTTTAATGTATTTGATCTTTTCTGTTATAGTGTGTGATATTTCAATACACTTATTCCATTATTCTTGTGATTAGACCGGTACCGACGGTTTTACCACCTTCTCTGATGTTGAAACGTTGGCCTAGTTCTAGTGGGGTTGGGTGGATCAATTCACATTCCATTTCGACGTTGTCGCCTGGCATGACTTGCATGGAGTGGTCTTCGACGGATTCTGGGAACTTTAGGACAACGGTGACATCGGCAGTTCTGATGAACATTTGAGGTCTGTAGTTCTCACCGAAACCTGAGTGTCTACCACCTTCCTCTTTGGTCAAGATATATAAAGAGGCTAGGACTTTGGTGTGGGCTTTGACGGAACCTGGTTTGGCTAAAACCATACCTCTCTTGATTTGGTCTCTTCTGACACCTCTTAATAAGATACCAGCGTTGTCACCAGCCATAGCTTGATCCAATTCTTTTCTAAACATTTCAATACCAGTGACAGTGGTCTTGATTGGGGTCTTGGTGTGACCGACAATTTCAATTTCTTCATTTTTCTTCAATTCACCTCTTTCAACTCTACCAGTGACAACGGTACCTCTACCGGAGATAGAAAAGATATCTTCAACAGGCATTAAGAAAGGTTGTTCCAAATCTCTCTTTGGAGTTGGGATATACTCATCGACAGCGTCCAATAACTTCATAATAGCCTTTTCACCGATTTCTGGTTCTCTACCTTCTAAAGCGCACAAAGCAGAACCCATAATAACAGGAACGTTGTCACCGTCGAAACCGTACTGGGTTAACAACTCTCTCATTTCCATTTCAACCAATTCCAACATTTCTTTGTCATCGACAGCATCGACCTTGTTGACGAACACAACCAAGTGTTGAACACCAACCTGTCTAGCCAACAACAAATGTTCCCTAGTCTGTGGCATTTGACCATCACTAGCAGCAACAACAATGATGGCACCATCCATCTGAGCAGCACCAGTAATCATGTTCTTGATGTAATCAGCGTGCCCAGGACAATCAACGTGCGAGTAATGTCTCTTGTCAGTCTCATATTCAACATGCGCTGTAGAAATAGTAATACCTCTGGCTCTTTCTTCCGGAGCCTTATCAATAGCAGCGTAATCCAAAAAATCAGCACCACCTTTGGAAGCCAAAGTCTTGGTGATAGCAGCAGTTAATGTTGTCTTACCGTGGTCAACATGACCAATCGTACCAATGTTAACATGCGGTTTTGAACGATCAAATGCAGCTGCATAATTTCTCGTCGCAACGGCAAATGAAACTCTTGGCAAAGAGCTAGCAAACCTAGCTCTCGAGATTAAGTAACTCGACTTGGATAAAAACATTCTGTCACACAAGTAATAGATATCAGATATCCCTGGCCACCTCAAACATAAGATAACAACTCTATTCACCATCATTTAACCTCTTTAAATAGTGGTAATTAAGAGTGAAACTTATGTTTTAGCTTGCTTTTCCACTACTAGCGGACGAAAAGTTTTGGCGGGGGACTCTAAACCGTTTACAATGAGTTTTGAAGAGCTAAGCACTGGATAAGATGGTATAAAAGCAGGTCAACATGAGTGCATAAAGGGCTGATTTGGGTCATAAGGGCGTACAGCGACAAAGATGGTTCGTTACTATTGTGATTACTGTAAATCGTACCTTACTCACGACACCAACAGCGTGAGACGGTCGCATCTGGTCGGGAAGAACCATATCAAGATAGTGGCCGACTACTACCGCAACAAGAAGCAGCATACGTTGCACAGTGTTGCAGCCACGCTGGGGACGAACAAGGCCAAGAAGACCATGAGGAAACTGGCCCATAGCCATCGCAAAGAACTGGGAACCTTTCAAGCAGGAAACCTGGCCATCGTCTACAAAAATTCCCCAGGTTACGACAAAATCTTCGTCCCAAAGAACAGGAAAGATATAGGACAGTACATCCGGTCCAGCAGGTTGCCCCAGAGGTCCAACGAACCCTCCCAACCACACCGTCAACCACCACTTACCTCTCCCGCCCTCACCTGCCTCCCACCGCCTCCCCAGCTCACTTTCAAGCACCAAACACAACCCAAAACACAAACAGCAATCTACAACACCTCCAATTGACCTTCAAGACCCTCTTATACCACCCATATCACCACTTTGAACCACCAAACAGGCCTCGATGACCACTACAGCACCCTCCCATCACCACCAACGAACCAATCACAGCTCATTCTCGCTATTCCGCCCGCTTGAAGCAGCTGTTAAAGCGTTGGAACTGACTCGAAATCCCTTTCAGTTCTGCCAAACACACTCTTTGACAGTGTTTGGAACATATATAAAGGGTGGTGTTTGCGTTGAATAACATCTGGAGGTGGGACATGGAATTGAGACGTCACTAAGAGATAAACGATACAAGATACGATGTTTGCCGTTAGTTTGAAGAGAATTGCCGGTGCCAGAAGATTGATCAGCACCGATGTGTTGCAAGAAGCATATTTGAAAGAATTGAAGAGCGTGAAGGCTGTGAGTTTTAGCGATGCGATTGCCAATGCCAAGGGCAACGTCAAGCCATGGGCAGAGCCTGCCAAGCCATCCATCCCAGTGTTCGAATTGAACTCGAAAGACGTCAAGGCGTACGTCGAGGAACCGGTCGATACCGCAGCTGCCCCAGCTGCATCCACCGACGCTGCTACCACAGAACACCTCGACGAGGACTGGTTGGTCCTGGACGACCCTGTCGAACAGTCCCACCACTAACCACCCACACTCCTACACCCATGTCCACCCTGACGCATTCCCGCGTTCGCTTTATTTCATACATATAAATAGATAGCACCAACTATATAACTGTCCAGTTCTAATATATTCATTATATTCATCACATCCATCGACCATGACCTGGCTAGTGCTAGTGCCAGTGGTTGGGCTTGTGTTTGGCTTGGCTTGGGGCTGACCCTTTAGAAGGACCAACTTTTGTCACCATCCACGAGCAGAAAATTTTTTCATTAAAAAGTTTTTCAGCGACTATATAAGAAGATAGAATATAAAAGATGATTTTATTAAAGTTGATCTTGTCATAATTGTTTATAAATTGGTGTTAATTGTTGGTCAATTGTGATACTTGAACAAGGAAATTAATTAATCAAATTACAATGGCTGAAGTTCCTACTTTTAAGTTAGTTTTAGTTGGTGATGGTGGTACCGGTAAGACCACATTTGTCAAGAGACATTTAACTGGTGAATTTGAAAAAAAATATATTGCTACTATTGGTGTTGAAGTTCATCCATTATCATTTTTCACTAACTTTGGTGAGATTAAGTTTGATTGTTGGGACACTGCTGGTCAAGAGAAGTTTGGTGGTTTGAGAGATGGTTACTATATTAATGCTCAATGTGGTATTATTATGTT
Source organism: Tetrapisispora iriomotensis (assembly GCA_003705975.2). Classification (NCBI taxonomy): domain Eukaryota; kingdom Fungi; phylum Ascomycota; class Saccharomycetes; order Saccharomycetales; family Saccharomycetaceae; genus Tetrapisispora; species Tetrapisispora iriomotensis. The sequence goes on along the minus strand of PPKC02000017.1, from coordinate 143,832 downwards.
TGATGTTACATCTAGAATTACTTATAAGAACGTTCCAAACTGGCACAGGGATTTAGTTAGAGTTTGTGAAAACATTCCTATTGTCTTGTGTGGTAACAAGGTCGATGTCAAAGAGAGAAAAGTCAAGGCTAAGACCATTACTTTCCACAGAAAGAAAAATTTACAATACTACGATATTTCTGCCAAGTCTAACTATAACTTTGAAAAGCCTTTCTTATGGTTGGCTAGAAAGTTGGCTGGTAATGCTCAATTGGAATTCGTTGCTTCCCCAGCTTTGGCTCCTCCAGAAGTTCAAGTCGATGAACAATTAATGCAACAATATCAACAAGAAATGGAACAAGCTACCGCTTTACCATTACCAGATGAAGATGATGCTGATTTGTAATCAATCCGTGTTTTTTTATCAAATATAAATAAATTTACAATATTATCAAATCAAGTACTTATCCCTGGCTCATCATTTCAATATCTAATTTAAACATATTACTTACATTCTATATATGTATGTTTATGTATATTAATATATGTATTTATATATGTATATATTGTGATTAAGAAATAAAAAATTCTTATTTACATGTTTATTTATTTATTTATTTTTCTACCTTCTTAAAAATTCTTGATATGCATCAGAGTTAATTTGAATATTACCAATACTTCTCATCTTCATTAACTTCTTACCTTCTTTTTGTTTGCTTAATAGTTTCTTCCTTCTGGATACATCACTTGCATGTAATTTAGCCAGCACATCCTTACGACGTGCTTTAATCGTTTCTCGAGCTATGATTTTATTGCTGTTGACTCGTGCTTGTATGACAATCTCATAAAATTGCGACTTCACAAATTTTTTGAAATCTTTCACCCATTCAGCTCCAATTTTACTTACTTTGGATCGATGCATGATGGTTGTCAATGCATCAACGGTTGTACCGTTTACTAATAACTCCAGCTTCACAATGTCACTTTCCTGAAATCCAATATCTTCATAATCTAATGTGGCGTAACCTTGTGATACAGACTTTAGTTTACCAAAAAAATTGTCAACTAATTCATAAAGGGGGAGTTCATATTTCAGTATCACTTGTTGTCTGGCACTCATTCCAATTGACATATACTTAATCTCAAGTTGACGCCCACGATAGTTGTCACATAATTTGATTACACTACCTAAATATTCTTCAGGTAATGTCATGATAGCTTCAACAAACGGTTCATGCATTTTTTTAACCGCTGAATTGCCACCATTCTTACGAAACGTAGGAAAATCATTTGGGTTGGTGATCTCTTTCTTGCTTCCATCATTATATTCTATCATATATGGAACTGTTGGTTGGGTTATGATTAACTTGGATCCATATTCTTTCTCCAACCTTTCAGTAAAAACAGATGCATGCAATGACCCTAAAAATCCAAGCCTCCATCCTTGTCCCAAAGCGTTAGAAGTCTCTCTTTCAATACTAACAGACTTATCATTTAGGACTAATCTATTAATATCATCATCGAGAGCCTTAAACTCAATCCCATCGGCTGGGAAAGCACCAACAAATACCATAGGTTTTGTCTCTTCAAATCCAGGTAAAATCTCTGTTTGTGATTCAAATCCAACTTTCATAAAGGTATCACCAATCTTTGCTTCCTTAGAATTTTTCATCCCAGGTACAATGTAACCAACTTGGCCAAACGATAATTTTTCTGTTGATACCCTATCAGGGTACATAATACCAATATCTTTTATTTCGTATTTTGTCTTTGTTATTGCACTTGAGATACGATCTCCCTTCTTTATTGATCCATCTACAATATGTACTAATAGCACAACTCCAAGATATGAATCATACCACGAATCGACTAATAATGCTCTGAATGACTTGTCCTTGTTATTTTTTGTTGGGGCAGGGATTCTATCAATAATAGCTGGTAATAAATCTTCTTTGATATTCAAGCCTGATTTTGAACTGATCTTCACAATTTCTTCTTCTTTCATCTCAAATGTGTTTACTATTTGTTCAATACTTTTTGGAACATCTGCTACACTCAAATCGATCTTATTTACAACAGGAATCAATGTTAAGCCCATACTATATGCGAGATAAAAATTGGCTACAGTTTGGGATTGCACACCCTTTGAAGCGTCTACCAGTAAAAGAGCACCGTTACAAGCTTTGTATGATCTTGATACTTCATCTCGAAAGTCAACATGTCCAGGTGTATCTATTAAATGCAAGAGGTAGTCTTTTCCGCTTCTCTTATCATAGTAAAACATAGAACAAGTTTGAGCCTTAATTGTAATTCCACGTTCTTTCTCAACTTCTAACTTATCTAGAATCCTATTCCCACCATTGTTCTTGTTGATTACATTGGTTATTTCTAATAAACGGTCAGATAAGGTAGACTTACCATGATCAATATGAGCAACAATAGAAAAATTCCTATAGTTTTCGATTGGGATGCTCTCTATTCTTTTTTGTAACTCTACAATATTTCTTTGTTTCAACTGCTTGGCAATATTACTATCACCTGTACTATTTGTAGCAACAGAATTGGAACCTGAGCCAGTATGACTCGAACTAAAACGTCGTATCTTTAATCCAATCGACTGTACCCAAAAAATCTTGGAACCCACATTTCGTTGGAGCATTGGTGCTGTATCCCAAATGGAAAGTATCCCAATATTAAACAAGACAATTTCTTAAACAAACAGCTCCTACCTATACACACCCAAGTATATTTAAATCCTCTATCATAATCTTTCAATATAAACTTCTTGTAGCTTGCACTTATTTTACATCTGATACTAATTTTTCACTATTTAATAGCGTGCTTGCTACGTCTACAAGAATGTCTCGATTTAGCTCATTTAGAATGTATTTACAAGACAAGAACAACAACATCAGACCTGAATACTTGCATAAATGTGCAAAAGAATCGACTAAAACCCACAATTGATAACTTCCTTTCTGTTTCCCAACCCAAGCAATCCGTTCCTTCCATCTCATCCAAACCAGAACGGATACCAGGTCTTGAACAATACACAACATCAAATAAGCAATTGATGCATCTACAGTGCTTGCTGCCAACCCAAAGCACATAGATCAGAAACAATAATAAATTTGAATCTTCTTTATTTAAAAGAAAATTCTTAATAACCAGTGTGATGTCTCACCTCATTCTCACCATTTCATATATTCCTTGTACCTGAAGAACCAGCAAAAAATATCTTGCCGTGCTGGTTATTTTTTCATGGGAAAACGGGCAGCCTAATCCTGAGATGCTCTAGACAGGAATGCCAGCCTGGAGCTTACTGGGACTCTTGGCCCTACGCGGAGCTGGTGTTTTTCCTGGGCCGGTGCTGGGCAAAGATTCCGGTTGAATTTCTTGCCTACGGATTCAGAAGCTCTTCGCCAGCAATGGGACAGTATCAAAGTGACAGTAATAAGGTTAAGCAAAAAGTGTCACAATAGTTTATTCGTTTGATGGTTAATTAGGATTCTTTTGGAACGTTATTATTGTTAATTTGAATATGGATTGAGCTAGTTAAAGTTTGCTTTTGTTTATGTTTTCAATTTTTGTTTACTTTTCATCTCATGTTTTGACTATTTCTGAATTCTGAAAGTATAGGTGACAGTGAAGAGTTGGGCTTGTTTCATGTGGAAAATAACAAGTTAAGTTTAATGGTGTTGGTAAAATTGGGATATATAAAGGATGGTTATTTTGGGTATTGAAGAAATTTTATTTGTTTTATTAAATTAAACTTACTATTATAATTTATAGTATATGAGGTAACACAAGTAAAGTCAATCGTTTTATAAGGTACAAATACTGATATTCAATTAATATTCAATTCATTCATTTTTAAAATTCATTATTTCATACCACTCACTATAAAAAATATTATCCAAAATAAAAATGTTAAGTTCATTCGTAATTAATACATTATTTGTCTTACTGTTGCCATTATTGACTAATGGTTTTGACAATGACGCCAAGAACAATGTTGCTGTTTACTGGGGTCAAAACTCTCAAGGTTCTCAAGAAAGTTTAGCCTACTACTGTCAAAATTCTAGTGCTGACACTTATTTATTATCATTTTTAAATGTCTTCCCAACTCTAGGTTTGAATTTTGCTAATGCTTGTTCTGATAGTTTTGCTGATGGTTTATTACATTGTAATCAAATTGCAGAAGATATCAAAACCTGTCAGTCTCTAGGTAAAAAAGTTTTATTATCTCTAGGTGGTGCATCAGGTGCATACGGATTAACTGATGATGGTGAAGCTGAAGCTTTTGCTCAAACTTTATGGGATACTTTTGGAGAAGGTACTGCTACCGAACGTCCATTTAATGATGCAGTTGTTGATGGTTTCGATTTTGATATTGAGAATAATGTCTCTACTGGTTACGCTGCTTTAGTCAATAAATTAAGAACTTTATTTGCTAATGGTTCTAAAAAATTCTACATTTCTGCCGCTCCTCAATGTCCATACCCTGATGCTTCGGTTGGTGATTTGTTAGCTAACGCTGAAGTTGATTTTGCTTTCATTCAATTCTACAACAACTATTGTAATGTTGAGGCTTCTTTCAATTGGGATACTTGGGTCAATTATGCTGAAAGTATTTCTCCAAACTCCGACATCAAATTGTATTTAGGTTTACCAGCTGCTGCAGCTGCTGCAGGTTCTGGTTACATTTCTGATATGAACTATTTAGCTTCTATCATCAATTCTATCTCCTCATCTCCAAACTTTGGTGGTATTTCATTATGGGATGCTTCTCAAGGTTTTGCTAACTCTATTGAAGGTACTAACTATATTGAAGAAATGAAAATCTTATTAAATCAAAATGCTAACTCAATCACATCATCTACTACTTCTACTACTTCTACTACTTCTACTACTTCTACTACTTCTACTACTTCCACATCCTCAACTTTCACTCTAGGATCTTCTTCATTCACCACAGTCACTGTTCCTAGTACTCATGAACATACTATTCAAACTTCAGCCGCTCCAACTATTATTGAAACCATTACTACTCAATCCTCTACTTTAGGTGATACAAGTTCCCGTGTTACAACTACTCTGTATCCAACTACCAGTTCTACCACTTTAGTCACTACTGAATCATCTACTTCCTCAGTGTTCGAGCATAATGTTGACCCAACAACTACTTTAACCCCAACTACTACTGCTGCTCCAATTACCATTGCTACTCCAACTACCACTGCTACTCCAACTACCACTGCTGCTCCTGCTTCAGATGCTCATGCTCAAGCTAAAGCTGTTAATGCTCAATATGCTGCTGGTCAACTAAATGGATCTGCTAATCCATTGGAAGGTGATATTGCTTGTTCTGGGGATGGTAAATATGCTGTCTTCGACCACGGTGCTTGGGTCTACTTTGACTGTGCTGCTGGTACAACTTGTTTTGCTTATGATTGGAATAACCAAGTATTCACCGGTTGTAACTTTGTTGACTCCAAAGCAAACTTTTTATAAACGATCTGATAGTCATTCATATATCAGCAACTCTACCTGCATTTTATCATAATTACAAGATGCCTACTTTCGAGCATAGTCATCTATACGGACCCTTTTTAGGTATATATAAATCTCATTACTAGTATTAGATAAGAACATATATACTTTTGCATCTGTACGGAAACAAAAATAATAACAATAATAATAATCATAGTTAAGTCTTTCAATTATATTTTTTGTTTACTTTTTAATGATACAAATAATTACACATACCCAAAAATAGCTATTTATTAAGACATTTGTTTATGTGTCAAGTAAAATGCATATACACGAGATCTTATTTCAATCGTTTCTTCATCTTCTTCAAACATTGGCTTCCAATTGACCATTTCAATCTTTTCAGTTACCAGATCATATTGCTTTGCAGTCTCGAAAAATTCCAAGTCAGCATCTAATAACCATGGTCTATGTGGGGAGAATACAACCAGAGCTTTCCCATCTTTTGCCAATAGATATTGGACAGTTTTTAATAGCTTATGATGTTCAGAATGGTTGAAAACAAGATCACTTAAGATCATCAAATCGAATTTTTTGTTATCACCACCAATGTAATCAGTCAATGGTTTGAAAGCATGGCCCCAAATGTAACCTTCAACAACAAGGTTCCTTTCCATCAATTCTTTTGCCTTAATGGCAGAATCCTTTGACAATTCCTTACCATTGTAAACGACATGGTCCACGTTATATTGAATATTTTCTAATAAATCCAAGTCTGGGAAATCTGTTGAAACAACTTTTTCAGCACCAATTAAAGAGGCAACAACCGAAGGCAATGCACCAGCAGCACCCAATTCTATAACATTCTTACCCTTGACCAATTCTGGGTGTTTATCCAAATGTTTCGCAGTGTAAATACCAGCATTCCATAGAAAATGGCCCCATAACGGCGAAGACCCCACCAACCTTAGTTTGATATCCTTCACTTTGGAAACTGAACTTTCAGGTATATCACTTCTTTCATAATTAGCAAAATGGGCCTCTGGACGAGGAGGAAGGAAATCTTCTGGTTCTTCAAATAACCCACCTAGAGATTCGTTATCAGACATATCCTAGACCTATTATTACGTTATTCTTTCAATTTTTTTTCAACGAAAAAATACAATCATACACTAACAACCTTGAAAAGTATCACACTACCCATCAAACTCCAATTGACTCTACCTTACCTTCAACGAATCATATTCTTATCGAACATGGCTTACATGTCTGTTCATTCTTGTTCAGTGCTAGCTCATCGCAAAATTTTTCAACTATATCTTATAAAATTTCACGATGGAGGCATAAAATAATTCGGGTAAAAATAAACTGGCGGCTAAAAGATAGATTTATAAGAAAAACAAACAGTTATATAAGACTTCCCATCTCATTAAAACTATGATAATAACGATATAACTATGGTTATGACGATAAGTGAGATGGAAAACTAATGTGCAAGAATTGGGCCAGTTACCGTCGATGTTTCAATGGTTTCTTATAAGTTCAGAATTGCTTTTTAGAAGAACAGTGCTGCTAGAAGGATATTCCATCTCGAGAGAAGGTCGTCCTTACATGAGATTACGGACTGCAGTTGATTTTGTTGCCTCCTGTAAACGAATGAAGGTTTTTGAGTGCTTTCGAAGACAGGCTAGGTGTGCAGGATCACATTTCGGATGCTCTTGGCTGCGAGGAGGGTTGATATGTTTTGTCGGAATACGATTGTAGTTTAAGATCAAAATCGGTAGCGAACTTTTACAAACATAAATTCAGAACTCTGCAGAGGTTGCAAGTTTTGATCTGACTTTATTGGATGCGCGTTTATACTTATTAAAGCTAATAATGGAATACTACTGCTACCAGTGATAGTAGTACTGGTGGTGCCAGTAATGCCAGCAGTGCAGCAACACAACTCTATCTGAATATTTAAGCACAAACAAATTGCTGTAAAATGGCAAGTATTTGATGAAGGCCCATCGCATGTTTCCTTGGTTGTTCTCTGAATTGCGACGAAGGTTAATAATAATAACTTCACAAACGACTACTGAGGTCAAAAATGAATAAAATTGACTCAAAATGTGGAAAATAAACTTTATGGATGCACGGATGTAGGCCTAACTAGATTTCAAGTTCATCGAGATACTCAGATTCCTGTGCAAGCTACTCGCCAGTACACCCCCAAAAATGGAACAATCATGCAACAATTGACAAACTTCATGTAATACTACAGTTGCATCTCTTAGATCCCATATCCTGCAATACCTACGAAAGCTTATAAGGCAGCATTCAGAAAATACTTCACATCAATTGCTGCAACAACTTAATCACAAATGATATCTGATATGCAAAAGAGGATTTTTTCATCAAACAACAACGATATCTCTCACCAGATCTGTGACTTGTCATCTGGTCTGGACACAATATTAAGAAAACCTTAGAGAAACGAAGCACTGCCAACAACCATGAAAAGTTCCGATGTCGCTAGCTGCAATATTTCGAAAAATATGTATGGATGAGTTTAATTATAATCAATTACACTAGCAATTGTCTGAATGCCCAACTTAATTTGACTAGTAAATTTCACAGAGACTTTAACTTTCCAATAAAAGTTACCAAGTGGTCTCGATATTGTTGTCTAATTACTACTGATATTCATAGTTTTTAGTACCTGAAAATTTTTTCGAGATTCGAAAAAATTTTATTTCGAATCGAAAATTGAAAAATTTACTCTGGTAGAAGGAGAAGGAAAGAAAGACTATGGTAATTACTGAGTTCCTTTGGGGAAGATTGGACTAAATCTTACATGACAAAAATTTAAGCAACTTTTCTGTTGTCATAATTGTCACTATGTCTGGTATCTATAACCAATCCGACTGCACATTCTTAATCAGTTTGATATAGTTGGTAACCATCTTCCCATGATTCTGGAGATGTTGCTGTAGTGGGAAGTGGCCCATAAATTAGCGTTTTTGGTTGTTTGTTATTTGTGGAATTAATTAATTTGGAATAAGATGCATATACGTTAGAGGATATAACAAATAAGTTAAATTTTGTGCAGGCAATAATAGTATTTTGTTCAAAATATTGTTTTTTAATTATTTGTGGCTAATTTAGATTCAGAAACATATGTTTAGATGGCATTTTTGAATTTAACTTAACACTTTTTGTAAATTCTTTAGCTGGTACATAAAGGTTTAGAGTTTGGTAATAGATACTTAAAGAATTTCATTATTATCTAACCAGATAACAAACTAATAAAATATAATAAGATACATTCATTGACCTCAAAAAATTAAAGAGAATTTGTTGTTTGGAACTGAGAAATAGTTATTTTGATATTGTTATCGCAATTATATACCATCAGAAAAGCCATATTTCAAATCCATCCACTGATTAAAATAGTGACTTTTTTACATTGAGACAGGATCAAGTGTAATATTAAAGTTAATATCTTTGGTTTTGAAATTAGAATATAACTATTACATATATTCAAAAATGGGGAGGCCAAGAAAAGAAGTTAGTCAAAAGAACATTGAGATGTTTCAGAAGGAACTGGAGGATGCGGGTGAACGTACAGATGTGCTTTTGCAGGACAAAAGAGGTAGATCTAAATCTTGTTTGTTTTGTAGAAGGAGAAAGCAACGTTGCGACCATAAGTTGCCTAGTTGCACTGCGTGCTTAAAGGCTGCTGTAAAATGTGTTCAACCTGCCCGTTACTCAAAAGCAATTAACAACGTCTCAAGCAAAGATAGACCTTCAAAGAAACCCAAAGTAAAAAACGAACAACTTGTTGTTGCTTCGCATTCTACTATGTCTTCTTCTTCTTCTGAATTCTCTACAGATACTGCAATGAGACAATTAAATGTGAATAATAATTTAGAGGTTAAACTAGAACCACCAGTTGATGTACCTCATCTCCAAACAATGAAACATACAACGAAGGTTAATTCACCTCTTGCCACACAAAGCATACTTCCTCCAATAAATCCTGTAATCTCAACTGACACTAATGATGACGACCATACTGCATTTTTATTAAAGAAAATTAAATATTTAGAATCTTTACTTGAAGTTCCTACAAGTAGCACCCAATATGCAGAAAAAATTCAAAAATATAAGATAATTACAAAAGCCTTTAAAGAAACCAAATATCCTCCTAGCGAACCGAAAAGAGCAAGATCTCATCAGGTATTGAATCAGGTATTGATCACACCTGATCATGCCAAGATGGATAACGTTTCTTCTGTTCATAAAACCATACCATATATAACAACACCAAACAACATACAATCACCCAACGTTGATGATGCCGATAAATTTAGATCTATCAGAGATATACCAGCTTTAGCTTTGGACTCTGTGGACTCTGTGGATTTTTCGAAATCTATTTTTTCCAAATATAACCTAGAACAGTTATACAATTATGATCCAGCTTTTGATTTCGATAAAGAATTATCTAGGTTGTTTCTAGATACTTATTTCACTCGCTTGCAATTTAAATATCCATTGTTAGATGAAAATGAAATATATGCATTCCACCATTGTTACATTAATAATAAAATCTACTCATATTCTGAAACTGAATTCCATTTTGCTTGTGGTAGAATGTGGTTAATTTTCAGTATCAGTGCATGCCTGTTTATGACTTCAGGCAAAAATAAAGGTTTACCTCCATTTCGATATTTCTCCACTGCAGTAAGACATATTGCGAGGTGTGGTAATAATCTAACCTATTTGCAGCAAATAGAATTATTAACCTTACTGGTCCTGTACATATTAAGAACTGATCAAGATTCTAGCATTTTATATGATATAATAAAGGATGTGGTGAATATCTGTAAAGAGAAATTGCATCTAAATCATTTCCGTTCCGATGATTCCTTTGGTTACAAAAAATTAAGAGTATTCTGGTCTGTCTATCTATTGGAGAGAATGATTTGTATATCAGTTTGGAAACCTTATTCAATTGTAGAATCAGAAATTAATCTGCCATATCTACCAGATAACATATTTGAACAGACTGGACAACCAACTTCGCAAAAAAATAACAACGTTTTTTTCCTAAATCAATCATTGATGCTGAGAAGAATTGAGTCTCAATTTGTCGAACATTTGAAAATACTACCTCAGACTCAAACAAATAAGAGAACATTACAAGAACAATTACCTTTGGTTAAAAATTATTTTCAACGCCTCGAATCTTGGAGAGCAGGCTGTTCTGCATCTCATTTTAGAAATTACGAGAATGAAACATTAAAACTATATTATTATAGATCGGTAAGGTTATTAATACAACCTTATTTAGAGATATTAAAACCTGAAGATAGATTATTTAGAGAATGTCAGGCAGCTGCAGGTCAGATTTGTCAATTATACAAAATATTTCATCAGAAGACAGTCTATGGACACTCGACTCCCGCAGTCCATATTGTATTCGTTGCTGGTGTTACTTTGATTTACTGTATGTGGTTAACAAGAAATTTTGATGATCAAAGGCGTAAAAAATTGGGGGATGTATCCAAGCACACAAGGCCACATTTAAGTGCTAGTTTATTTAGTACAATTGATGACCTAAGGGCATGTTCAGTTTGTTTATATGCTATGACTGAACGTTCTAAATTTGCAAGAATTTTTAGGGATACGTTTGATCAACTAATGAATGCTACTATAGGTAATTTGATTGAACGTTGTGGTCCAGATTCTTCTGAATTGGTATATATATCATCTGGTAATAATGAATTGGTTGTAAAGGACGAAGTTGATCAATATGCAAAGATGAACAAATCCGGTGTAAAACATGATGGGATGCCACCAGCCGTTAATAGAGTATATGGTAAAAGACAAGGTGAATCGTACGGCGGTTTTGTTGAGAATTCCCAAGCCAATCGTGAAACTAAAAATGATTTGAAAAGAAGCAGGAAAGTTTTGGAAAATTCTTCTTTGCCAGCAGGCCTGTCTCACTTATTAATAAGTTCAGATTCAGATAAATCGGACGAGAATTCAGACGACAGTACTGAAAAGGTTTCGACCGAATCATCGTCAGGTAAAGGCAGTACGACCAATAGCTCCTCTGATTCTAGTAAAATGAACATCTACAAAAGCTTAGATGAACATTCAAAATCTAAATCAGAAAATCAATATATTGTTAAGAAGCCATATGACAATGGTGAGATTGATTGGCAACCATTTCAACAACAGGCTTATTTACAGCAGCATGTTGCAAGACAAAGTTTACAAGCATACTTAAATTCTTTGAACCAAAACGGCATATTACCAATTAACGATGAATTAGGTAATCATGATAATGGTGTTCAAATGAATTTGCAGGTATTGTCCTCTCAACATGTACAAATGCAACAACAACAACAACAACAACAACAACAACAACAACAACAACAACAACAGCAGCAGCAGCAGCAGCAGCAACAACTACAAAAGCAGTTCCAACAACAGCAAACCCAATTGCCTTCAAGTCAAAACAATAAAAACGATAGCGACAATTTGTACGGTAGCAATAATGTTAGAGAAAGTATTTCCTCTACTACACTTGTGAGCAACGATGATATTTTAAGATATGATGGATCCTCAATGTCTGCTTCCACTGCAGCACAAACTCCATTGGAACCTCAGCAACTACCAATGATTTATCCTAGTAATGTTAAAGATACGACTTCTGAAATATTCTCAGATGTTGCCAATCAATTTGGAAGTATTTTACTCAGCAATGGTGCTCATGATATGATCAACAATATTTCATCTTGGACTACAGATTTTTCATCAATTCTAACTGCCGAACAACTTTTCGAGTATAATCAAGGCAATACATATCAAAACGAAAAGTCTTCTATGTACTCTGAAGTCAATGATGGGCCTGGTAATGGTAATATTGGTTTCGTGAATGGACCAAGAAATAGTATAGGCTTGAAACAAGCAAATTTGAATATCCCTTTTAGAAATATGATGCCACACAGAAATGAGTTCATTCCAAATATGCAACATAATTGGAATAACGCATACGGTAGCACTTACCAATAAGAACCACAAGCAGGAAAAGGAAACCATGGGTTTTTAGCTTAATAGAAGATATATATATATATATATATATATATATATAATTATTTATATAAATTGTTAATGTATCGTTTTGAGCTACATGCTTCTGAATAAGTCTTTTTCAACAGTCAAAACCATGCTGAATAAAGCAGCAAAAACTACAATATTCGATACTGTACATTAAATGACCCAAACTATTCCAAATATTTAGCAAGTTGTTACCATTCCGACACTTTTCAATAGTAACTTTGGGTTTTACGATTAGACGAACTTATACATCACTTCGATTTTTATATATACCACCTCTTAATATATATATATATATATTCATTATCAGAAAAATTAAACTGCAAAAATTTGAAAATAATAATTTGAGTATAAAACATGATAATTAGACACTTGAAAGTGCTTGTGAGTATTAGGATTATAGGTTAGCTTTAGTTAGAAACGCAATTGTAAACTGCTTGTAGGGAAAAGTTGCTAACTGTACGTATTCTCATATAGTTTTATCCTTATTTTGCCGATTAAAGTATCAATTGAGATACTAACAAGATTTTTTAATTTATTCTATTTGAAATAACTTCCCAGCATTATTCTATCATTGACATTCCTTTTTTAAACTAATAATTTTTGTCAACTGTTGTTTATTGTTTAATTTATTGATTTATAACAGTATCGAATTGTTTTTTGCAGTTTTTTCGATAGGAAATATTGCTTCAAATACTTTTTTTCTTTCTAGGAATTTTATCTTCACTTTCCAATTCTAATTAAACAAGTCTATTCATTCACTTAAAGGAATCTCAAGATTTTCTGGGGATTATTCATTGATAAATTTCTATAAAAACAATTGATAAAGGTAACCGATAATTTATTAACCATGACAATGGAACAACCAAACGATAATGATTTGAAATTTTTTTCCTTAGGTGGTAGTAACGAAGTGGGTAGATCATGTCACATATTGCAATATAAAGGGAAAACGATTATGTTGGATGCAGGTGTTCATCCTGCGTATCAGGGTATTGCTTCATTACCATTTTATGATGAATTTGACCTTTCATTAGTCGATATATTATTGATTTCACATTTCCATTTAGACCATGCTGCATCACTTCCATATGTTATGCAAAGAACAAATTTCAACGGTAGAGTCTTTATGACACATCCTACAAAAGCTATTTATAGATGGCTGTTGAAGGATTTTGTCCGTGTTACTAGCATCGGTGGTTCCAGCGAGAAGGACGACAATCTATATACGGATGAAGATCTGGCTGAATCTTTCGATAAAATTGAAACTATTGATTATCATTCTACCATGGATGTAAACGGTATTAAGTTTACTGCATTTCATGCCGGGCATGTTCTCGGAGCAGCCATGTTTCAAATCGAACTTGGAGGTTTAAGAGTATTGTTTACTGGTGATTATTCCCGTGAATTAGACCGTCATTTGAATTCTGCAGAAGTTCCACCTTTGACCTCTGATGTTTTAATTGTTGAGTCTACATTCGGTACAGCTACTCATGAACCACGTTTAAATAGAGAAAGAAAACTAACTCAACTTATTCATAACACCGTCACTAGAGGTGGACGTGTTTTAATGCCAGTTTTTGCTCTGGGTAGAGCTCAAGAATTAATGCTAGTATTAGATGAATATTGGTCTGAAAATTCAGAGGAGCTAGGAAATGGACAAGTACCCATTTACTATGCTTCCAATTTAGCAAAAAGATCAATGAGTGTTTTCCAAACATACGTTAATATGATGAACGATGATATTCGTAAAAAATTCAGAGATTCCAAGACAAATCCCTTCATATTTAAGAACATATCATATTTGAAGAATATTGATTCATTTCAAGATTTTGGACCATCTGTAATGTTAGCAGCTCCTGGTATGTTACAAAATGGTTTGTCTAGAGACTTATTGGAAAAATGGTGTCCTGAAGCCAAAAATATGGTATTAATCACTGGTTATTCTGTTGAAGGTAGTATGGCTAAATATATGATGTTAGAACCAGAAAACATACCTTCTGTAAATAATCCAGAAGTTAACATTCCAAGACGTTGTCAAGTAGAAGAAATTTCATTTGCAGCCCATGTTGATTTCCAGGAAAATATTGAATTTATTGAGCAAATAAGAGCTTCAAATATTATTTTGGTGCATGGTGAATCAAATCCAATGGGTAGACTAAAATCAGCATTATTATCAAATTTTTCACATTTAAAGGGTACAGCTAATGAGGTTCATGTATATAACCCAAGAAATTGTGCAGAAGTTAACCTTGAATTTAAAGGTATCAAAGTAGCCAAAGCTATAGGAAATATAGTTGAAGAAATCCAAAAAGAAGAAAGTGATACTAATGGAAAAATTTTAAAAGAAGAATCTAAGGAAATAAAATTAGAAGAACAAAATGATAAAGTATTAGGTAAAGAAGGAATTTCTGGCGATGAAAATGAAGGAATTATTATTTCTGGAATTTTAGTGTCTAATGAAAAGAATTTTGATTTGAATTTAGTTTCCCTAGAGGACTTAAGAGAACATCATTCTGAATTATCAACCACCGTATTGAGGGAGCGACAATCAGTTCAAGTCAACTGTAAAAAAGAGTTGATTTACTGGCATTTATGCCAAATGTTTGGAGATATCAACGTTCTTGTAGATGAAGACAACATAACAAATTTAATTGATATTGAACCGACTGAAAAGAAATTCAATGATGATTCAAGCAAATTAGTTTTAGAGATAATGAGTGATTTGAAACTGACGGTCGCTGACCATGTCGCTACATTAGAATGGATTCAAGGTTTAGTAAGTGATAGTGTTGCAGACTCTATCATAACTATTTTGATGAGTGTAGATTCTTCACCAGCAAGTGTTAAGAGGACATCTCGCAGTTGCAATCATGACCATGCACATGAAATTGAATCGCAAATAGATCAACACGATGAGGTATGGAAAATTAAACAAATATCTAAACTATTTACTGAACAATTTGGCGATTCTTTTACATTATTACTTGGAAAAGATAACGATACTAAAGATGGTGACATCAAAGAGGAGGAAAGCACAAAAGTGGAGGAAAGTCCAAAAGATGAGCAAGCTGATATCTTTGGAGTTGTGACAATTGGAAAAAATTCTGCTCGTATCAATTTCTCGAAAATGAAAATAGTAGAATGTAATTCAAATCCATTAAAGGGAAGAGTAGAGAGTATTATGAACATTGGTATTGACCTGGTTGCACCATTGTGCTAACAAAGTCAATGTAACAATCAATAAATAAATAAAAATTCCATATATAACTGTCAATAGGTATATATCATCTTCATTGTAATTGCATTTATCATTGTATACGGAAAGTTGTGAAAAATTTTGTAACATAAGATAGCTCATCTCATCTCATCTCATCTCATCTCATCTCAACTGAACTACTTCAAGAAACATTGATTATTATAAGTGTGTTTAACTTGTTTGTTTAGTCCTTTCTAGATTAATTATTTATAGTTGTGATCAAAGAATCAAGATTCCAAGAACTTCAGATTTAAAAGAGGAATTGACTTGACCATGAGTGAATCTAGTTCCAACACTGCTGCTCTCGATGCATATATTGATGAATCAGTAACCTTTGATTCTATGAAATTAGATCCTAGATTATTACAGGCTATCAAACGTAATGGCTATAAAAACCCAACTTTGATTCAATCAACTTCTATTCCATTAGCTTTGCAAGAAAAAAGAGATATCATTGCTAAGGCTTCTACTGGTTCAGGTAAAACCTTAGCATATCTAATTCCTGTTATTCAAACTATACTAGACTATAAGATTAACAAAAACGAAGATAGTGATGATGATAATGGTGCCACTTTAGGTATAGTTTTAGTTCCAACTAGAGAATTAGCTCAACAAGTCACTGAGGTTTTGAATAAGATGATTCTATATTGCTCCAAAGATATCAGATCTTTAAACATTGCAAATGATATGTCGAATGCTGTCTTATCTTCTTTATTGTCAGAAAAGCCAGAAATTGTTGTTGCAACTCCAAGTAAGCTAGTTACTTTACTAGAAACCAATGTTGAAGCAATTTCTCTAGATTCTTTAAAATTTTTAGTAATTGATGAAGTTGATCTAGTTTTAACTTTTGGTTATAAAGAAGATTTAACAATGATAGCCCGATACTTGCCATTGAAGAAAAATTTGCAAACTTTTTTAATGAGTGCTACATTAAATGACGATATTCAAGAATTAAAGAAAGACTTCTGTCGTTCCCCAGCTATCATTAAATTTAATGATGATGAAATCACAAAAGATCAAACAAAATTAGTTCAATATTATGTTAAAACCTCTGAATTTGATAAATTCTTACTATGTTACGTTATTTTTAAACTAGGTTTAATTAAAGGTAAAACTTTAATTTTTGTTAATAACATCGACAGAGGTTATAGATTGAAATTAGTTTTAGAACAATTTGGTATTAAAGCATGTATTTTAAATAGTGAGCTACCAGCAAACTCAAGACATCATATTGTGGATCAATTTAATAAGAATGTATATCGCTTATTAATTGCAACAGATGATACTGAATACATCAAAGAAGAAGATAACAACGAAGATGATGCTGAAGTAAATGAAGATAAAAAGATTGAAGAAGAAGATAATGAAAATGTACAAAGTGAGGAACAGAATGAAAAAAATTCAACCATTAAGAAGAAAAATACCAAGAAAACAACTACTGTTCAAAAGGATAAAGAATATGGTGTTTCCCGTGGTGTTGATTTCCAAAATGTTGCATGCGTGTTGAACTTTGATTTACCAACTACAGCCAAATCGTATGTTCATAGAGTAGGTAGAACTGCAAGAGCTGGTAAATCTGGTACTGCTATTTCTTTTGTAGTACCTTTAAAAGAATTTGGTAAACATAAACCTTCCATGAGTCCAACAGCAAAGAGAGATGAAAAAATAATTTCACGTATTATGAAACAACAAAGTAAATTAGGTCTTGAATTACAGCCATATTCTTTTGACAATAAACAAGTTGAAGGTTTCCGTTATAGATTAGAAGATGGTTTTCGTGCAGTTACCCAAGTGGCCATTAGAGAAGCAAGAATTAAGGAATTAAAAGAAGAATTATTAACAAGTGAAAAGTTAAAAAGGCATTTTGAAGAAAACCCACAAGAATTAAGAAGTCTAAGGCACGATAAAGAACTACATCCATCTAGAGTTCAACAACATTTGAAAAGAGTTCCCGACTATTTATTACCTGAAGCTGCAAGAAAGGGTGATAAAAAGGTAGGATTTGTACCATTCCATAATGCTAAAAAAAAGAGCCATAAGGTTGGTAAAAATAAAAAGAATAAAAGAGATGTAAAATCTGACCCATTAAAAAACTTTAAATAATTATCTAGCACTTAATTAATACATCATTTACACTATGTAAAGTTTTATATATTTACATGTATATTATCATTCAACATGAAAGAGGTATTTTAGAATATTCGAAAACAGTTCATTTATAAAATACATGGTTTTTATTAAACATCATCTAAAGATGTATTGGTTTATAGGTGTTTTACTGTTATATGTTTATATTATAATATCAGTTTTAATGAATAAATGCGAAAGGAAACAAAATCTTGTTTTTGATTACAACCCTCATCTAATGGTAAAATGCAATGGTTTAGAATTATCATTCATTCACTGTATTGCGGCCTTCAATACTATTATAACGGAATCTCCCCTAAGGAAAAGTTTACTTATAAACCTCTCTTTATTTACAATTTTATTATTGCTCTTTTCAGTCCATAGTTCTTTGACATTTTCTAAAACCATATTACAATGTTTATCAAATGCTTTAACTCTTGCAATTATTTTATGATTATTCCTAAGTGAGATGATGACTGGTATCTTTGATGTCATTGAATCATTAATTAAGGACATAGGACCATGTTTAAACTCAAACTCTTCCAACTGTTCTAATTCATCTTTTGATAGTTCGGATTTTGGACGATTCATTAGATCTCTATTCATAATTAAAATATATTGTTAGTAAAAATAGGTTCAATTTTATTAATCGCTACTATTTCTCGTTTTTGAGTTGCCAATAGCTGAATCACTAAATCTTTAATACATACGACATTGTTTTTAAGGTAAATTATATTTTTGCGTGTTAATCTATTTAGATCTAGCTACATATGAATAGTTTACTTTCTTTAAACAACAAATATCTTTCTTACATCAAATACCTTCATATATAAATATGAACTTTTTAATTGTAATCTTGAAAAATTTTATACCAGCTCGCTCGCAATATCCGGAAAATTTACAGTATCGCATTCGAAGAATCAATTGATGAACGATAAGGTTGGTTATGGCTAGCAGCAGTACTAGATGCTTTCACTAATATCTCAATAAAGTTTTGTAATAATACAATCAAAATAATTTTGGATGTGAATTGAAATTATGGTTAGGGTCGCGGTTACAGAAATGGTTGATGTAGGATACTTTTGGTTGGAGTGAATTTGCTTGATTGGAGACACAGTTAGAGTTCCTTCTTGTATTAATCTCACTGA
Organism: Tetrapisispora iriomotensis; assembly: GCA_003705975.2. Classification (NCBI taxonomy): domain Eukaryota; kingdom Fungi; phylum Ascomycota; class Saccharomycetes; order Saccharomycetales; family Saccharomycetaceae; genus Tetrapisispora; species Tetrapisispora iriomotensis. Next base: position 124,710 of record PPKC02000017.1, on the reverse strand, counting down.
TAAGTTATTGCTTGGTTATTTTTGTTAATATCATTCTTAAAAAAATGTTGTAAAATCTTATACACCACTTCTGTAGATATTTTGGCCTTGGTACCTTAGTTGAATTGTATCATGCTTTTCTAGAACATATAAGGCTCGATCTAATGCTGATTGAGAGTATTTGTTAGAGTCAACAAATTCTCTTTTTAATGTTGAATATGATGTAGACCAACCAATTGGTAATCTTCTTTTTAATTCTTGTTCAATACGACGAATCTCAGTGAACATTCCAGAATTACCTTGGTTTAGACCTCCGATAGGATCTTGCGATGCTGCATCCATTGTTGATGCTTGAAACAATCTAATGGCTTCCTCAACATGTCTTACTTCAGCAACTGGTGACAACTCTAATTTTGCTAGCGATTCAGTTATACGAATGATGGCTTCTAATTGACGAATAGTAATAGGAATGGACGATCTCTCAGTTGATTCCAATTCATTAATTAATAATTGTTTTCTGATCTCAACAAAATGAGAAGACAATCTATCAGATGCTTCTGGTGTCAATCTTGGGGCACATTTCAATCTACAGTATGTAATATAACGTTTCATCTTATCCATCGGTATTTCATTCTTGGAATTTTCTAAATCTTGATCATTTTGTGCAGCACGACCTGTGTGAATATTGATAACATGATTAGCAATTGATATATCACGTTCTTCATTATGATCATCTTTAACAATAAAAATCATATCAAAACGAGATAAAATAGTAGTTTGAAAATCAATATTTTCACCAGGAGATTTTAAGTCATCATAACGACCATATATTGGGTTTGCAGCAGCTAACACACTTGTTCTAGAATTTAGAACAGTTGTAATACCAGCTTTAGCAACTGAGATGGTTTGTTGTTCCATTGCTTCATGAATTGCAACACGATCTTCATCCCTCATCTTATCGAATTCATCAATACATACAACACCTCCATCAGCTAAAACCATAGCACCACCTTCTAAATAAAATTCACGAGTGGCTGGATCTCTTTGGACAGATGCAGTCAAACCTGCAGCAGATGAACCTTTACCTGAAGTGTAAACAGCAATAGGAGAAACTTTTTCCACAAATTTTAGTAATTGAGATTTAGCTGTACCTGGATCACCTAAAAGTAGCACATTAATATCACCCCTCAATCTCATACCATCAGGTAATACTTTTTTAGCCCCACCCATTAATAGACATACAATAGCTCTTTTGATGTCAATATTACCATAGATAGATGGAGCAATGGAATTGGTAAATAGATCATATATATCTGGTCTCCTACTTAATTGCAAAAATTCTTCTTCTTCTTCCTCAGAGAACATTGACATTGCGGTCCCATTTATACTAGCTGCAGTTGCCACATCAGTTTGAATACCTAAAACTTTAACATAAGGGTTTCTAATTGCGACTGCGCTACCACTATTACCACCGGCACTTCTTGCACTTTTTTTAGATTGATAGATAGAATAGATACCAACTGCAGTAACACGGGTACCTGGGATAACTCTATTAGTTAAATAACGATCACAGGTCATTAAAATATTACGAGGCATTTCACCCACAGGAACAGATTCTGGTGCTTCTTGTAACTTCAAGAATTGTTGATCAATAAATTGAGAGTTTTCGTGAATAATAATATATGGATCTGGACCACAGTTTTTTGGGGTTGATCCATTTGGATCTTCATCTGAAGTTAAAGAAGATAAACATGAATGTGGTAATGTTACATTACTGCTTGAATTGATTGTGTTGAAATTGTTAATTCTTAAAGAAGTTGTATGCCTACAATTACGACACATTAATGACAAATATGTGGCACGGGCAGATAAAACTGAAGAAGAGATAATAATACCTGATAGACGAACGATTTTTGAAACATGTTGGGAATCTAAATCTCTTAATAAAGTTTGATTAGCTTTTGAATTTAATATTAATTGAAAAGTTGGAAATTTAATATCATCTGCATCAGTTGCAGCACCGATATCTGGATTAATATCAGCAGAAGATTTGTTTAAAATCGCAATTCTTTTTGCAACATCAGTGATAGCAGTTTCAAAAAGAGATGTTATATCGGATGGCTCATCTGTCAATTTCTTATACAAATCTTCATTATAACTGATTAAATGTTCCATATCGACAGTTAATGAATAATTCTTTACTAATAGAGCATTCCTTAATTGGTCTCTGTACAAAAAATGAGAATCGAATCTAAACTCCAGAATGAAATTCTTAAATGACTTAATAATTTCAGTATTATCGTCATCGTTAGGTGAAGAACCTTGCAAGACTGGTGCACTAAAAATTTCAGGTCTATCAAATGACATTCTATGATTTTTTTGCTCTTAGATCAATTCAAATATCTCGATTGAAAAGTATAACTATTACCTTATGCTGTTTATAATTCAATCAATAAAAAAATACCTTATTGATGTTCTTGTATAGCCTTGAATATTTCCTTTGATTACTTAAGGTGACACTTTGACGGATAAGTAAATCAAATAAACACATTCAATTCATTAAGTTTTCAATTTCCATCATCTCGTATCTTGGAAAAACTTTCTTAAACATCTTATTTTTCAGATTTTAACTACTTTAAGGCAAACCTAACCGCTTAATTACTTACCATTTTAGGTAATTCACCAATATGAAAGTTCATTCATCCTTACCCAAACTAGAAATCTAATTGTTGTTCGTCTCAAATGATTTTTATTTTGCAACTGAAAACACAAAGCCGCGGAAAATGGAAAGTGTAGGCGGCTAACAAAGATTATGGGATATATTATGATAACGTCCTTTATTCTATGTGAAGTGGTTATGAACATTGGCCTTACTTATGGTTTTGGATAGAGATATATGTATATAAGCAACAAATCCAACAGTATGCATTACAAAAAAATGGGTTAAAAACTCTCATTTATTCAGGCCAATATTCTCAGGAAAAGGAAGGTTCTCTCATTACCCCAGATCGACTAAAAGTCACAACTAATCAAATTACTTACCAATAATAACGCATCTAATGTTATGTTTTTGATTCTCTTCTTTTTGTCTTCTCAATAATACATTAATTATTAAATATCAGAATTTAATGTTTGGTTAAGAATCATTATTTTACTTATTTAAAATCATTTTTGTACATCTTTAATTAAAATAAAAAGGTTTCGGTATATAAATATTAAAAATTCTTGAAAAAATCATGGACGTCAGTATATGAAAACGACACAAATTAATGTTTTAAAAGAGGTGTCAGGATATATAAAAGTATAGTTGAATAGGAAGACGAATATCTGAGGAAATAATATTAGTATAAATGGAAGATAACTTAGAGTTTTTCAAAGAATTTCTTGATGAATATGAGTCTAACGTAGATGGTAAGGGAAACATCGATGAATTTTATAAATCTGAGATACTGGAAGAATTTTCCCATATGGATAAGTTATATAGTGTTCAATTTGGTCCTTCACAAGTTATACATTTGGATGATAATGAAACATTGGGAAATAGGCATGATGTAAATGATGAAAATATGAATGATGTGGGAGTAAAAAGTCAGCCAATAAAACCCATTTTAAAATCAAAATCAAATGGTAAAACTGAAGAGGTTTTTGATGACGAGCAAAAAATCATGGAACGTTTAAATTCATGTTTTAATCTATGTTCTGTTGATGTGAGAAAAGTTGAAGATATGAGTTTTGCTAATAAATTGAATAGACTATATATCTCTATTGGATCAGCATTCAAAGTGAAAGAATTGTTTTTCATTTGGGGAAGGATGAAGTTGGAAAAAGAGTTGTCTGAGAAAATATTGCATGAACAGTTACAAGTAAAAGTTTTAACACAAAAATTACAAGATGCAGAGGACTCTAATAATAACAAAAACAATGAATTCAATCAATTACAAGATGCACATCGAAATCTTGTCTTAGAAAAAGTGAAAATAGAAAATAAACTTGAATCTCTTAATAAAGCTCTGGATACATTAAAAAGTGAATTATTAGGATCTGAAGATACAATAAGTAATCTAAAAAATTTTAAAGAACAGTATTCATTTAAGAAATTAGAAGTAAACGAACTAAATACTGAAATCAAAGTTCTCTTTAATGAAAATTCTGAATTGAGATCCATGACTAACAATCTGAGAATAGACTTAAGTAAAACTGAAGCTGAGATCAAAGAGGCTCAAATGAAAACCAAAGAAACCGTAATTAAATTTGAGCAATTACATGAACTACATACAGAACTTAAAAAAAAATACGAGCTTGAGAGATACAAAAATTTAGAACTTAATGACTCTAACTCTACTTTTATAAAAGAATTATGGATGCAAGAAAACTCTATAAAAGATTACTGCAATACTTTAAAGGATTTAAGTTTTAAGTTAACCGATAGGGAAAAATTGATAGAGAAGAAAGAAAGGGAAATTGAAGATTTGATTTTACTGAAGAAAGAATATATTGAAAAATTAACATCAGAAAGTGATTATAGAAGAGTATTACAAACAAAAATTTCAAAACTTGAGTCTACAAATTCCAAAAATGACAAGTTGATAGTACAGTTAGAAAAAAAAAACAAAATATTGAGAGATTCAATTAAAGATGCCCAGGATGAGTTCAATAGTTGATGAATAACATCTCAAATTACTATAAAATACCAATTAATTTAACTATATTACAACCACTAAGTATCTATTATATATGATAACATTTATTTAATATTCAAGATTAAGATAGACAACCTCTGCATTATATATAACATACCTTAAAAAAAGTTTAATACCCACGAGTCTTATAATACTGATTATGTCATATAATAAATGACCAGATATCACAAATTAGTTGGTTTCGTGGTCTAGTCGGTTATGGCATCTGCTTAACACGCAGAACGTCCCCAGTTCGATCCTGGGCGAAATCATTAATTTTTTTTTTTTGGATTTTGTGTAGTTAATTTTGTATTTACATGATTACTGATTCTTTCATTAATTATGATGATTCTTAATATTATCAAGCAACTATGAACTTCTGTTTCTCATCTACAAAATTCTCAAAACTATTTTCGAGAGATAATTTTGGTAATAAACGTTTTAAGTTAGCAATATCAAATACAAAATTGTATGGGATGAAGAACTCAGAATCTGTTGGAACTTTTATCATTTCCAAGTTATCTATGTCATTCCAAGATGAAAATGCCACAGATATGCTGCCTTTTAGTTTGTATTCGTTGAAGCGTTTTTGATTAGTTATCAAATTAGCCTTTTGTTCATAAAATGTAATTTCCTTCAAACTAGGTAAATACAATCCCTGTATGATAATTAGCGTTACGTTTTCCTTAATCAATGGTTTTATCTCTAGAAACTTTAAAGTAATACATTTCAAAAATAGAATGGGACTTTTTGAAGAGTTCAAGCTATCTGAATTTGATTCATGCTCTAAAGGAGCCCAATTAATTATTCTTGATTTTTCAACACCTTCAGGAATCAAGTTTAATCTAAAATATGGGCTAGCATCTCTTGTTTCATCTAATATAATTTCTTTCAATAATGCTAAATTGATTTTTAATGGATCTAATGTTAACGTGCTATTTGGAGTTATCTTAGAAGTAGCATCAAATTTAAAACGATGTCCAGTAAACAGTCTTATCATTGGCATAGTCCAATTTTTAAAGGAATGAATTTGAAATAAAAACCTTAAATTAACGTTATTACTTTTGAATTTTTCAAGTGCATTTCTTGTAAGATCTATAAAGTTACATTTTTCAACGTACTTTTCGATTGTGACTGGATGGTCATCCCCAGTAGGAATGATTGATTCTCTGAAAGTAATATTTTTTAGAATTGGACAATTGACATTTAAATTAGTCAAATAGTTTTTGAAGATACTTTGAGGTGTTGGGGCATTTAAATGAACAATATTATATTGTTCTTTCAAACAAAATGAAAAAATATTAAAAATATAGGTATCAATAGTTGTATACCGTATGTATAGTTTTCTCAAATTTAAAAAAGTGATTTGTTTTAAATATACGTTATGAGTTGCTTCATAGTGGCTTGCCATATTAGGTGAAAAAATACCAAAAAGCTCAGAACCAGAGTCAACATCTTTACCATCATTGTCAAATTCAATCATTAAATGATTACTGAAACTGGAAGAAAGCCATTCTGGCAATTGAGACAAAAATGACACAGCATTTTCAACCAAAGATTTTTTAGCTCTTAATTCAATATTAGAATATGCACACAATAATACATCAAACTGAATTGATTTCTTATTGGAACTTTCAATAATAATATGTTGTTCCCAATTGAAATCTGATGGTAATATGATGTTCTCATCAATAATAAAGATAATTTTTTTAATTGATTCTTTAGTGATAGTCAAAGGAGAAATAACTCCCCCATCATTAGCTGAATCAATATCAATTGTATATGCATTTTCAATAATAGGTCCCAAATGACTCCATTTGTTAACATCAACAGTAGAATTTTTATCAGAAATAAGGGAAATAAAACATAACCGATCTAAAATTAACTCTGATAATATAGTGTTCGTGTTCTCTTTTAAAATATTAATATAATCCAGTATCGAAAAAACTGAAAGGTTATCTAACTGATTTAAAATCAATTTATACAGTTCTGGTGGTAACTTATTATGATTCATTATATACTTCTTTTTCTAGTCATTCAAAAATCTTAATCTTTGCACTCAAACCTTACTGCATTCAAATACAAATTCTATTCTCTGTTATAGTTAGTTTTGAACTAATATGACTAGTTCATTATATTAGTTAAACACAATTGGATGCTGTAACTACTATTATGCATCGAAAACCTTTTAAAGAAAGTTTCACTCTTGAAAATTTCACTGCGCCGAAAATGTACCAAGCATAAATTTAATCTAACCTTTAATAAGCTCATCGAAACAATATATAAGCAACTATTTAAATAACTAAATAAGAAATTACACTTACTCTCTGCCACATTTCTAGAATAGTAATAATAATAAAGTACTACAAAGATACACAATACTATGATTGAGGGAAAGGACATTAGTGTATTATTAAAGCAGTTCAAGTTCGAGAAGATCTTGAACTCTAGTCCCCAGAACAAGTTGTTATCGATCTTGGGGTCGATTGAAATGAAGAGTGATTCAATTGTTGTCATTGAGAAATCCCATTTTTTGCCTGAGACTGGATCTGAAGATATAAAATCTTTGAGTGATTCAGTCGAGCAACTATTTAGTAACGATTGTTATTACACTGGTGTTACAGTGGAAAATGACAACAAAATCTCTAATAAGTTACAACAATTGAAAGTGAATTTGATCTATCCTGCAACAGAAACCCATATCCATAAACAATTACAACAAAAATTTCATATGGTAAAAGAAACACCAGAAATGTATACTCAAATCGTTGAACCATACATCACTGAGATGCATGAAAAGGGTAGACTGAATTGGGTCCATAATATATTGTATGAAGGTGCAGAAGCAGAGAGAATTGTATACCAAGACGATGACATAATGATTTTGCCAGACATGAAATGGGATGGCAAAAATATGGATACTTTTTATTTAGTTTCCTTATTAAAACGTAGTGATATTAAGTCTTTGCGTGATTTGAATCAATCACACATTCCATATTTGAAGAAACTAGTTCAAAATATCCAAATAGAACTTCCAAAAATATACAATGACAAGATCAAGGCTGATGAACTTCGTATTTTCATCCATTATCAACCTTCCTATTACCATTTCCACATCCACATAGTCAACATCCTACATTTAGGACTAGGAAATGGTATCACTGCAGGAAAAGCATGGCTATTAGAAGATATCATCGATCAATTAGAAAACATGAACCCAGATAAAAATGGTTTCAAAGACAGAACAATCACATATTCTCTAGGAGAAAACCATGAACTATGGAACAAATTCCAACTAAACTAATAACTTAAAAATATTCAACTAACCTTGTAACAGATACGTAATATAAATATAATTATGTAATTGTATATAAAGTGAGGTCAACTGAATGTTAACTATCTTTGCTTACAGTATGTAATAGTCGACATTTTAGTAAGCTCATCGCCTTCGTTTAGAGGTCTCGCTGAAATATTTTTTAAAGCATTTATGTTCCTTTAATTAAGATACTTTTATATATATATAAATGGAATTATTAGTTTGGTTTTTGCACTGTTGTAGTTTCAACACAATCATCTAATACAACAAGGAAGTTAGCGTATCATTGACTTAGTTATGTTGAAGGGTTCGATTATTTCCAAAAGTTTGCAATTGAGGTTAGGAAAACCATTGGTTTTCAAATCACAAAATCGACTATTATCGACTACGAGAGTTTCATTAGATAATACAAGTAAGAAGAATGGTGGTACAGGGATAGTATTTATGAATATGGGTGGTCCATCGACTTTGGGTGAAGTACATGAGTTTTTGTACCAGTTATTTGCGGATTATGATTTAATTCCAATCAGTAAAAAATACCAACCATTAATTGCTAAATGGATTGCTAAATTCCGTACTCCTAAAATTGAGCAACAATATAGTGAAATTGGTGGTGGTTCACCTATTCGTAAGTTTTCTGAATTTCAAGCTAAAGAAGTGTGTAAAATATTAGATAAAACAAATCCTGAAACTGCCCCGCATAAACCTTATGTTGCATTCCGTTATGCAAGACCGTTAACTGATGAAACATATAAGCAGATGTTGAAAGATGGTATTACAAAGGCAGTGGCGTTTACTCAATATCCACAATTCTCTTATTCAACAACTGGTTCGTCTTTGAATGAATTATGGAGACAAATTAAAAGTCTTGACCCAGAAAGAAAAATTAGTTGGTCTACAATTGATCGTTGGCCTGCAAATGAGAAATTAGCATCTGCTTTTGCTCATAATATCAAAAAGAAACTAAAAGAATTCCCAGAAAATATCAGGGATGATGTTATATTATTATTTTCTGCTCATTCATTACCGATGGATGTCGTCAATACCGGTGATGCTTATCCAGCTGAAGTTGCAAGCACTGTATATAAAGTTATGGAGCAATTGAATTATAGTAATCCATACAGATTGGTTTGGCAGTCTCAAGTAGGTCCTAAGCCTTGGTTAGGAGCCCAAACTTTGGAATTATCAACACAACTGGCACCAAAATCAAAAGGACTGATGCTCATTCCAATTGCTTTCACTTCAGACCATATCGAAACTTTACATGAAGTAGATTTGGGAATGATTGGTGAATCAGAATACCAAGACAAACTGAGAAGATGCGATTCTCTAAATGATAGCCCAATCTTCATTGAGGCTGCTGCAGAAGTTGCTAGCAACCATTTGAAAAACGGACCATTGTATTCCAAACAATTAGAATTAGATTTCACTTTAGGGAAATCAAATGATCCAATCTCAGATTTATCATTGGTGTTTGGGGATCATGGTAAAAAGTGAGAACTAAAAATTAAGAATCAGATCCTCTAATATATGTAGTGACCTATATATTGTTATTTATTTATCGAAAAATGATATACTTCCTGTTTATAACCAACTCAAGCATGCTTTTGCATGAAGGTATAGTCACTTTAGCCAACTGTATACAGAATTTTACAGAATTCAAAAAAAAAAAATTAATGATTTCGCCCAGGATCGAACTGGGGACGTTCTGCGTGTTAAGCAGATGCCATAACCGACTAGACCACGAAACCAACTAATTTGTGGTACCAAAGGGGCATGCATATTAGGACTCACTACCCAACACACTGGCTCACAACCACTACTCTCTGTTTTTCCACCATATACACTACCCCAACACTCCTTCCACCACCAAAACAACACAGAAATACCTGGTACCAAGCACCATAATCCCAGAACCAATACACAACACCAAGTGCCAGATTCACCGTTTCTGTCACCTCGACCACCTCGCCCTTACCCGCTAAACTGCCTACTGATCTCTAAATAATGCCCTAATAATACTTTCTCTTCTACACATTTTAATGAAAATTTTTAACCAAAGAACAGTTTTTAGTATATAAGAACCACTATTTATACTAAATGTTAATTTCAGATGTACTGTTTTTGTATGTTTTACATCTCCATTTTGCATTTGCTAAAACACGTATGCAAGAATCTGTTATGGAATACACTTTACAGTGTTTTTTCATACGTTTCTTTGGAACGCAAGAAACTGTTTAGATACATTCAACTCATATCTATTCCAGCGATACTACTAGTTCCCAGATTGATGATCAAGAAGTCTATACATATTACTCTATGGACAGTTCCATACTCAATTGTTTGGACTGGTTTCATGAGATAGAGAAAGGTACTTCTTAACATTGTTGTTTCCTGTAATGGGCATTCTTTTTATATGTAGTTGTAGATATATAGTATGTAGAATGGGTTTTACCCTGTAAGATATTGTTCGTATAGAATGATACTTTGATGCTACCATAGTTAATATTTTTTTTTAACACGTATAGAATAAGAATTAACCAAAATGTAGTATAAAGATAACTACTTCAAGAGTATATTTAAAGATGTTTATGTTACATTTTGGAGTCAATTGAAATCTTTTTCATAGTTTCTATAGTGACCCAGGTCGAGGATATATAAGAATTCTTTGTGTTTGCTTTATTCCATCAATTTGATTAGGTATTGGTAGGATGTCAGATATTGCAGACGAAAAGGACGTCATCAGCATCGAAGAAGATGTTAGAGATGTTAAAGAAGTCGAGAAAATCAAAGAAGTAGAAGAGGTTGAGGAAGTAGAAGAGTCGAAGGAGAAGGAGAAGAAGGTTGAAAAAGTGGATACAAAGGAAGAAGCAAAGAAAGTTAATGTACAATCTGCTGGTTCGTGGTTGAAATATGAATCTGTTATTATGCCAATACTTTTCACTGGGTTAGCTTTCTTTATTAGAATGTATAAGATTGGTGCAGCTAACAAAGTTATGTGGGACGAAGCCCATTTTGGTAAATTTGGTTCTTATTATCTAAGACATGAGTTTTATCACGATGTTCATCCTCCTCTAGGTAAGATGTTAGTTGGATTTTCAGGTTACTTAGCAGGTTATAATGGTTCTTGGGATTTCCCTTCTGGACAAGATTATCCAGACTACATTGATTATGTCAAGATGAGAATGTTCAATGCCATGTTTTCTGCTCTTTGTGTCCCAGTTGCTTATTTCACCGCCAAGGCCATCGGTTTTTCCATCTTAAACGTTTGGTTATTTACTGTCATGGTATTATTTGAAAATTCTTACTCTACTTTAGGTAGATTCATTTTACTGGATTCCATGTTACTATTCTTTACCGTTACTTCTTACGGTTCTTTCGTCATGTACTATAATGAAAGAAATAATCAATTTGGAAGAAAATGGTGGAAGTGGATGTTGATTACAGGTTTAAACTTGGGTTGTGTATTTTCAGTTAAAATGGTAGGTTTGTTCATGATTTCAGTTGTAGGTATCTACACTGTTGCTGAATTATGGAATTTCTTAGGTGACAAACAAATCTCTTGGAAGAAATATGCTGCTCACTGGTTAGCAAGAATATTATGTTTGATTATTGTACCAATGGCTGTCTATATGTTCTGTTTTAAAATCCATTTTGATCTTTTAACTAACTCAGGTTCAGCTGATGCAGTCATGCCTTCATTATTCCAAGCAGGTTTGAGAGGATCAAAAATTTCTTCTGGTCCTCGTGACGTAGCAGTAGGTTCTTCAATTGTTACTTTCAAAGGTCAATCTTTAGGTGGTGCCATTTTGCATTCTCATTATAATGTTTATCCACTTGGCTCTGGTCAACAACAAGTTACAGGTTACGGTTACGGTGATGAAAACAACGACTGGATTTTCCAAAGAGCCAGAAACGAACAAAGTTGGTTAGAAGGTGAAGAAACTGAATCGATTGTAGACGGTGGTAGATATAGATTGATCCATAAATTATCAGGCAAAAACTTGCACTCTCATAATGTTCCTGCTCCTGTTTCAAGTATGGACAAAGAAGTATCTTGTTATGGTACTATAGATGAGGGTGATGTTTTAGACGATTGGATCGTTGAAGTTGTTGGCCAAATAGGTAATGAAAATAAGTCCCTGGTCCATCCTTTGACAACAAGTCTACGTTTGAGACACGCTGAATTAGGTTGTTATTTAGGTCAAACAGGTCAATTTTTACCAGAATGGGGTTTTAAACAAGCTGAAATAGCATGTTTAGTTAATGTCAAAAGTTCTGATAAGAGAACAATTTGGAATGTTGAATCTCATATTAACGAAAACTTACCTCCTGTCGATGAAGATTTCCAATTCCCAAGAGACAACTTCTTCAAGAATTTCATCTTCTTAAATCTAGCTATGATGGCCACCAATAATGCCTTAGTTCCTGATCAAGAAAAATTAGATCATATTTCATCTTCATGGTGGGAATGGCCTATCTTATACAGAGGTTTGAGATTAGGTGGCTGGTCTGATGAGAGTGTCAAATACTATCTATTAGGTACCCCACTAACTACTTGGTTTTCAACTGTCGCTGTTTTGTCATTTATGATGTTAGTTGTTGTTTTGGTTTTGAAATGGCAAAGACAAATGGATGTTTTAGAAGATAAGAAAGAAAGAAGTTTATTCACGATTGCTGGTATTTACCCAATGCTTGGTTGGGGTTTACATTATACCCCATTTATAATCATGGGTAGAGTAACTTATTTACATCACTACTTGCCAGCTCTTTATTTTGCTTTAATTATATTAACTTATTTTATTGATGCAATGACTTCAAAGATTAATAATAAATCAATCAAGTACTCCATTTCCATTGGTATGATGATCGCTACAATCGGCTGTTTTGCTTTCTTCGCACCAGTATCATTTGGTATGGAAGGTCCATCATCCGAATACAAATACTTGAATTTATTGCCAGCATGGAATATTCATATAGATCAATAAATGTGTTGGTATTGTTGATAGCCACACATTTAACTTATTTCATATAAATAATAATGTAAAGATACAATATAATAATTATAAAATATCAATTTAAAAATACTTTGACCGGTTAATAAGTGATATATTAACTTTTATAAAAATATATATCTATAAGACTGGTTGGGCGAATGTCAAATAATGCAAGTTTTAAGTTTAATGTAGAAAATTCCTTTAGAAGAATGACTCGTGTTGGGATGATGGAACTCTATGTACTGAATTATGATGTTTGGCTTGAGGTGGTGGCAAAAGTTTATGCGAAATTGGTGCAGGAGTATTTAAAAAATAATCTGGTGTTTCTTCAGAAAGTTCATTATCTGAAGGAATGGTTCTATTAATATCTGAGATTTGTGGTACAAACGATTCCCCGTATCCAGGTGGTGTCAGTAATTTAATTTCTTGATATAGTGGCGGTACTTCTTCATCCCATGATATACCTAAACCTGACCTCTCTGTAAATACTACTCTAAATTGCATTCTTAAAACACGGGCAGCTCCCGTCGGAACACTTAGTACTTTCATATTTGTACCTGTTCCTTTATTTCCTACAAGGGAATGAATGCTGTTATCTGACACAGTTGGCGTGATATCCTCTGATTCAACTTGTCTACTTCTTACATTTCTATTCGCAAACATTGGAGATAATTCAGCCAATCTCTGATCTTCGCTGTCCAATGAAGCAGAGCTATCGTTAGAAGATTTTTGCAGCTGCTTGGAATGACTTAGTGGTTGGCCATTAGCATATTGTAAAGCTTCCTCAGCTACAACTAACTCAACAGATAATAAGTGGCTAACATAAATACCAAGAACAGGATCCTGAACATCACAAGCAACTGTTACGGGATTCTGTAAATTTAGCTGTTCTTTGGGTCTTGCAGTAGAGGTGTATCTCACATGATTTGAAACCCCAGAATTTAAAGCCATACAATTTATATCAGTTACTAAATCAATATGACCATTGTTACTAAAATCTGTTTTCCAACCTGTCTTCATTTCTCCGCTGCATAAAATACGAACTTCTTGGGTAAATAAACTTGTATCACTTTCCAGTTCATGCTGGATTTGTTTTTGTCTTTGTAGCTCATGTTGCTGTTCAACCTCTTGACGCATGGCATCATCATTAGGATGTATAAATTCATTAGGTTGATCATCATCATCATCATCATCATCATCTTGATTACCGTCAGCAGTATTAACCGCAGATAGACCTTGTGATGTAGATTGCACGTTTCTAGAAGCCGAGGCTCTATCTGCTACTGAAGTGTTGTTAGAATGTTGTCCAGCTCTTTCCTGGTTTCTTCTACCAGGCGAATTAAATGGTATATTATCTGGAGTACCTAATGAAACTGTAATCTGGGGACCTATGTCTCCATATCTTTTTATTGGAGCATGCTTTTTCTTTTTCTTTTCTTCTTCTTTTTGTTTTACGTCTTTCTCAACAGATTTCAAATTATTTTTATGAGTCTTACAAGAATATCCTCTAACCCTTGTTGTCTCCTCAATCTTCCAGTTTAACTTCCTCATTCGCCATCGACTAAAACCTACAGAAATCCCATCAATCTTCAGTTCCAATGGAAACGTCGATTTTGGATGAATAACATTTGGTAAAACAGCAGCTGCAATTAATTTCGTAGGAGGAAATACTCTTAATGAATTTTTATCAGGTCCTCTAGCTATACTTCTTGTAACTGCCACTGGCATCTCTAGATTCATTCTCTCCTCACGACCGAAGCTTGCTGAATTTTTAAATGGTATTTTATATGAAACATCAGCAACAAGTTTATATTTTATTCCAGTCTGTGCAGTTGCCCCTAAGGAACAAGTAGCAGGAACAGATCCGGGAATAAGATATGAAAATGGGAATGAATATGTGCCTACAGAAAAATCAGTGTCCCGAACTTGTATATCCCACTTCTTCATAATGTTTATCTTCGAAATACAGTTATCACACCCTTGAATCAGATTACAATCCGGCACAAATGGTTTATTGTATTTTACCACTTGTATAAGTTTCATTCGCACAGATGTAACGGTAATCTTTGTGTACCCTGCAAAAATATCAATTTTTCTTTTCGTTAATTCTGGAATGTCAACATCTGGATTAGAGAGTGTTAATCCATTCAAGTTAGACAATGATAATGTATCATCAATAAAAGGAACGTTTGAGTAAGGATCTTTGATTTTTAATCGAAGCAAACCATTAATAACCGCACCTCTGGAATCTAACGCATTTCCATATAAAACACAAGGAGGAGATTCGATCTCAATCGCAATCTTAACAGGAGAAAACTCAGAATTTGCCACATCATTCGACAAACCATCATTATCATTCGAAATAATTGTGTTATAAGAAGTTGAACTCTTCGATGTACCAGATAAAAAACTTCGGAATACCATTAATCTGACTTGAATTTTGAGTCATAAACCTAGCTAACTTCAACAAACCCAAACAAGGCTCACACTGGACTCGATAGAAACCTCAAAATGTGACCTTAAGTATTAATATAGTCTTAAAATACCTTGTATCTCTTTATAGCTTTAACATTCTAGTGCTGTACTCATCCAAGAATCTTTTCTCTTTATGCTTGAGATCAAAAATTTCATGTCTCATCACGTGATATTTATATAAAAAAAATATTCAAATTATATAAATAGAGATTGAGATGAGATCAAACAACCGATGATATTAATTGTGGATAAATTCTGATATATGAATTATAGTTTGAGATAATTGAGCAAAAGAGTTGTCAGGAAGTACTTGGGTTGACATTTAAAGGGTACGTTCCAAAGAATTGGAAAAAAAGACGAATTCCGAGCAGATTTGGAGGAATTCGGTACGGTTGTTACATAGATTTTCTGAATATAGAAAAAAAATGTATCAAACTCCAGCCATTAATATTTATAGCCAACAGGATTATTATCCTACTCCATCACAGAATGTTATTACTTATAAGATGCCCTCATTGAACCAAACCCGAAGAGCTGTTTTGAAAGCGGATGTTTATGCTCTGGTTGTTTACTTGACATCTCCAATGGACAGTGTTGATTACAATATATTTTCCGATTTCTTTCTTATATATAGGAATTTTCTATCTTCAATTGAGTTGTATGATTTGTTAATATCGAGATTCAAATGGTGCATAAATGAGATTCTAACTAACATCAACGTGAACTTTGACGGAATCGAAGAAAAATACCATCCTAAAAAGATTGCAGAAATTACATTGATCAGAACATTTGTCTTACTAAGACATTGGATTTTAAACTATTTTATTAATGACTTTCTACCTAATGTCGATTTAAGAAAAAGATTTATTAAATTTTTGAATTCAGCTGCTTCCAATAACTACCCAAAAATTATAAATTCATCTTTCATAAGTTTAAAGAAAAGTTGGATTCTTAATTGCAAAAAAACCTGGGATAATTTAAAATTGAATGAACCTGCACATATTGGCCATGAAGATGAGTGGTCATCTTATACAATAAAAGATATAACAGATATTTCTGATGAGGAAAAGAGAGATAGTAGATTGAGTAATCACGCATTTCAAGAGATAACTGATCCAGATTCTCGTAATAAATCAATTTTATCCACTTATAGAAATTCAGATGTTTTCAGATTACCATCAAATTTTAATCTTGAAAAAACTAGCAATACTAAGGACAAAAGTTATGCTACAAATGCACGGAAATTGAGAACAGCTTCTATGGTTTTATTTCCTCAAGATAACTTATCATTAAATTACAAAACTATTGAACAAAAATCAGAAGAGGATGACCTGAAAAGTCTAAAAAATAAAAATCAACATCAAATGCATTCAGATTCAAATAGCACTGTAGGTCATGAAAGAAAGGTTAGCATATTATCGAAGATTACTAATATATCATCAGTTATTAAAGAACTTGACTATCCAAAATCATGCTCTCTAGATACAATAATACCACCTACACCTTCTAAGAAAGTGGAATTTATCTTAAAGACTAATTTTTTACCTGATGAAATAAAACTTGAGGATACTGATGAATTTTTCGATACTTCAGATAATTATCCTTTAAAAGATGTTTCCATCATTTCACATGATGAAACACCATCAATAAATTCCGTAATTGAGGATACTGATGTAGTACCGAATAACCATACAGAACACAGTCATCAAATGTCAGATACTCAACTAATGACTGATGGTGAAAATGTAGGCAAAATTTCTACAAATTATACAGAAGATTTGATTAATGAAAATGATCCAATAGGATTATTATCGAAATGGAAAACAAACCACAATAATCCAGCAAATAATCTCGGTGCAGCTATTGAAACAACACATTCTGATTCCATATCAAATTCAAAAAAGGAATTAGATAAATTTGTTAAATATGTCATCTCAATTTCATCAATTGGACAAAAGCCAGGGCAGTCAGAAGAAATATTAGATTCAATTTCCACCAATTTTGATATTTTAAGTGGAAGAACGATTGATGAAGTTGAATTCTTGAAAACGATTGAAAATAATTTATTGAATAAACTTCACCGCAAAGTTCCTCATTTCAACTCTCTGGGACGCAGAAGTAAGACATTTACACCAGAAAATGAGTTCAGCACAGTTGATAATTTAAATTTATATCACACTGTAAGTTCAATTGCCAACTCGGTAATTTCATTAACGAATACTTTGAATAATGAAAACAAACACGACTCATCTCCTTTTAAATATGACAATAATAATAGAAGAATGGTCAGGAGCACTATGCAGTCACAGTATCTAAATAAGGTTCATCCAAACATCATGAATTCTTCTCAGAAAGGGTTTGTAAGTAGCCCTGAACTAGATCAGCACGATGGACCACAGAGATTAATATTTCAAGGAGATACTAGAGATCAAAATATCAAAGATAACTTTACTCCTTATTCGAAATACGATAAAAAATTGTCAACTCTATTGCAGAAGAACCCAGGAACTTCATCTCCACTGAAAAATTTGATAACAAGCATGGAAACAGATGATATAGATCAGGATATCAGACATTCAACAGAAACATCTGTTTCGTACGACTCAATGCATTCCTTCAGCACTCAGAAGTCAGAGAAAGAGCAACTTATAAATATCGATCAAGACTGTCAATCATTAAAAAAAAAATCAGCTAAAGGTAATTTGAGAGAAAAATTCACTTTTGAACAAAGCTCTCCACTCTTTTCCAAAACGAATAGTAAGGGTTCGAACATTTCTGTGTCTCAAAGTCATTACTCAGATACCAATGAAAATCCCAGTTCACTAGTAATAGATAAAGCAAAGAAGCACATTACTTACACTGCTGTCAAACCATCTAGTGGAAGAATTAGTATTATTAAGAGGAATAGTTTACCAACATATCATAAACGTATCACAACTGTTAATTTGGAGTCACTAATATCTGAGGATTCTTCTTACCTTGAAAAAGACAAACTGTTGAGCGAATTTGAATTAGATGCATTTGATGAGATTTCATTGAGGGACTCAAAATATGAAGTTAAAAACCTTGGAGCAAATCCATCAGATATCACTATAGCAACATCTCGATTATTAGATCTAGAGAATAATCCGATAGCCACTAATCCATCAAATTTGAATAATGGTACTATTTTATCTAATATTCAAAGTATTCATTCCATTGAGACAAATAGCTCTTATGACACAACCTCCTCATCTTTAGAATCAGAAAATATTGGTTACGAAAAGAATCTGTCCCCAACCAAAAAAGC
The DNA here is from genome assembly GCA_003705975.2 of Tetrapisispora iriomotensis. Taxonomy (NCBI): domain Eukaryota; kingdom Fungi; phylum Ascomycota; class Saccharomycetes; order Saccharomycetales; family Saccharomycetaceae; genus Tetrapisispora; species Tetrapisispora iriomotensis. Next base: position 105,975 of record PPKC02000017.1, on the reverse strand, counting down.
TACTTCTTTAAGGGAACAATTTTTGGGTGAAAAACTCCAAGCTCCAAAATTAGATAATCCACCCAACTTATTATCCATAAAGGTTTCAAATGGTACCAGTAGTTTTGAGGGATCACCTCCACCAACTTCCAAATATGTTTATGCCTCTGAAACGGAATCAATCAGTGCCATATCTCCTGCTAAAGATATGGAGCTATTGAAAAAAAGATTTTTACAGACAGACAAAAATAGTAAACCATCAATGCATAATTCAAACAGCAGTTCAGCGATTAATGATCACAATAGAGGGAGTGGATTTAATGAGGATCTCCCAAAAGGCTTAGAAGCTATAAGTAATTTACCAGATGATTCTTTCCATGATGATCCTTTGGCTATTGCACTGATGAAGCTTGAAGGTACTTTTTCCAAAAATCTAGAGGGAAATATGGCATCATCTGAACAGAATAAAATCAGTAATGTGATGAAATTGACTAAAATGTCTACTAAAAGAAATTCTCTATTTTTTGAGAAGAGAAGAAATACTATTATGAACATCCCATTTACTCCCGAATCTAAAAGAGAAGCTGAATTGAGGGAACAAAAAATGGAAGGAGTGTCTGCTTTTAAAATACAAAAATTATTTGAACAATATAAGCTAGAAGACTCAAGATTAATGATATCTAATGTTTCGCATCATATTCCTTTTATTTTGATGTATGATTCACTATCAATTGCAGAACAGTTGACATTAATTGAGAAGGAATTGTTAAGCGAAGTGGATTGGGAAGAATTGTTGAATTTAAAGGTAGTCCATGAAGGTCTTCCAGCCATCAGTTGGTTACAATTATTAATACAAAATGAGACATTATCTGGTGTCGATCTTGTTATTTCACGGTTCAATCTAACTGTTGACTGGATTATTTCAGAAATTGCATTAACTACAAATACTAAATTAAAAAGAAATACAATTCAGAGATTCATTCATGTTGCTGAACATTGTAATAGCCTCCAAAATTATAATACATTAATGCAAATAGTTTTAGCATTGAATTCAACCAAAGTTCAAAGTTATCGGGATGCCTGGAGGTTAATCGAACCCGGTGATATCTTATCATGGCAACAGTTAAAACAAATACCGTCATTAGACAGCAACTACTCCACTATAAGACATCTAATGAACGAATTGGACCCGATCAGAGGTTGTATACCCTTCATTGTTGTATATTTGTCAGACTTGTCATTAAATTCTGAAAAGAGAGATTGGATCGTAGAGAATCAAATTGTGAATTATAACAAATTCGAAACCAATGTCCAAATTGTCAAAAATTTCATTCAAAGAGTACAATGGTCAAAATTCTACGACATCAAACCTGATCAAGAACTATTAAGCAAATGTGTTTACATCTCATCATTATCAATGGAAGAACTAGAGATGCTAAATTAACACAAACACACCCATTTTTCTTCATTCAAGCAGGGAAAAATCAATCAGACTATATGCTACAATTCTAAGTAGTAGACAATACAAATCACCTAATCATTTACTAAAGTAATAACACTTCTAGCATAATCATATAGAGACTGTTGACCATTGTTGGAATTTACTGTGGTCTCTTCTTCGAATTGGCATTACTAATTAAAGCGGGTAACTTTACATCAATAAATTTTAACTGAAAAATTTTTCAGATGAGATGAGCTTAAGATGAGATGAGCTTGAGATGAGATGAGATGAAATAGTAAAAGAAAATATATAAAATAGTAGATATATAAACCTGTAATTAAAGTCTATTAGCAGCGTATATAATCTTCAATCATCATTAAATATTTTGGATTTTGAAGGATAAGCAAAAAAGCTATCAAGTAAAACACAATGTCCGACGATCTAATTTGGCAAGTAATCAATAATCAGTTTTGTGCTTATAAAATCAAAACTGATAATGGTCAAACTTTCTGTAGAAATGAATACAATGTTACTGGTTTGTGTAATAGACAATCGTGTCCATTAGCCAATTCTAAGTATGCTACTGTCAAGAGTGACAATGGTCGATTATACTTGTATATGAAAACTCCAGAAAGAGCACACACTCCAGCCAAGTTATGGGAAAGAATAAAGTTATCCAAGAACTATGCTAAAGCATTGAAGCAAATCGATGATCATTTACTGCATTGGAGTAAGTTCTTAATTCACAAGAATAAACAAAGATTGACAAAGTTGACTCAAGTGGCTATAACTGAAAGACGTATGGCTTTAAGAGAAGAGGAAAGGCATTATGTTGGTGTAGCACCAAAAGTTAAAAGAAGAGAAGAAAATAGAGAAAGAAAGGCATTAGTAGCAGCAAAGATCGAAAAATCCATTGAAAAAGAATTATTAGACAGATTAAAGAGTGGTGCATACGGTGATAAACCATTAAATGTTGATGAAAAGATCTGGAAGAAGGTTATAGGTAAGATGGAAGAAGATGCCATCGAAGAAGAAGATGATTGGGAAGAAGACGAAGAAAGTGATTACGAAGTCGAGTATGTTGAAGATGATGGTGAAGATGGAATGGTTGATGTTGAAGATTTGGAAAATTGGTTAGCTGATTCTAATGCATCCGAATCTGATTCCGACAGCGATTCCGACAGTGATTCCGATAGCGGTTCTAATGATGAAGAATCTAAAAAGAAACAAACTTCCAAGAAGAAACGTCCTAGAGTTGAGATCGAATTTGAAGAAGAACAAGCACAACCTGCTGAGCAAGAAATTGCCCAATAGTTTCATTTATACTAAAGTCATGATTATTATTTGAAACAAAAATAAGCATTCATTTTGTACCATAACTCCATTTCAAATGCACATTGCGTCTTGATTCCAAATTTGTTATTAATCTAATCTTTTTTTTTGAGAATCTCAGACTTCACTTATTAACAGCAACAAAATGTACTGTACAATAGATTGATGATTTAGAAAAACATTCTTAGATTTTTGAAAATTAGCACACATTATATGCAGAAGATATGCGTTAAAATATTCATAAAATCAATGTAATTCATTATTAATAGTAATTAGTATAGAATCAGAAATATAAAAATTATTAATAAATATATAGGATTCAATGATTTATAGTATTTACAAAACAATATTTTTAATGTCCAAATCTTTATGAACAAACGCTCTCTTACCACCGGCGCCTAAATAATCTCCTGCAACTTGACCATCACCTCTGATTTGATATTGATAAGTAACCAAACCATCCAAACCTACTGGGCCTCGGGCATGAATTTTTGCAGTAGAAATACCAACTTCTGCACCAAAACCATATCTAAAACCATCAGCAAATCTTGTAGAGGCATTCCAATAAACACCAGCAGAATCGATACCTTTCATGAATTTGTTCGCATTATTTTCATTCTCTGTAACAATGGAATCAGTATGCTTAGATGAATGTTGGTTGATATGAGCAATAGCTTCTTCAGTTGAATTAATAAACTTAACCGCACAATCCAGTGATAAAAATTCTTTATAGAAATCTGTTTCTTCATCGACATCAACTAGATGAGACTCAATATGTTCTGATAGCAAATTGGATTTCTTAAGTTCTTCACAGTAAGCTTCTCTGATGGCTGGAGTGACATGTAAAGTAACATCACCTTCTGTAATTAATTTAGTTAAGATTTCGCTCCAATTCTTGGCTTCTCTATTAATCAAAAGAGTTTCCATAGCATTACAACCAGCTGGATAATTAGTCTTTGCATCAAAAACAATTCTTTTGGCTTTCTCAACATCAGCAAACTCGTCAACATATACCGAACAAATTCCGTCGGCATGACCTAAAACAGGAATCTTTGTATTGTTTTTTATTTGTTTAACCAAAGCGTTAGAACCACGAGGAACAACCAAATCAATATATTCATCTTGGGCTAATAAATCTGAAACATCTTGTCTCGTTTCAATCAATTGAACAGCACCAACTGGGACGTTACACTCAGCTTGATATCTGTCAATACATTCATTAATGATTTTAGACATTTCTCTGAAGGTGTTCACAGACTCTTTACCACCTTTTAGAATACCAGCATTACCTGATTTAATCGATAAAGCGGTAATATTTGCAATAACTTCTGGACGTGATTCAAAAATGACTAGTATCACACCAACTGGTGCGGTAACTTTATATAATGTAAGACCATCGTCTAACTCTCTAGCCATTAACAATTTCCCGACAGGATCATCCAAAGCTGCAATCTCTTTGATACCTTGTAACATTGTCTCAAATTTGTCACCTTTAAATAGGTCTAACCTTTTTAGCATAGAACTACTAATGCCTGCATCTACAGCAGCTTTTAAATCAATTACATTGGCTGATTTAATAACATCAGCATTGTATCTCAATGCATCGTGAATCTTATGTAAAATGAAAGTACGTTGCTCATTTGATAAAGTCTTTAAAGTATTACCAGCAGTACGAGCATTCCTGGCAATAATTTCAGCTTGACTATTCATTTTTTAGTAATAATTCAAGAATCTGTCTCGTTAGTTTTGTATAGTTTCAAACTATTTCCTGCAATGGTTAAAAATGAATTTCAATTGATTATAAAGTAATTAATTATTAACCTTATTGTAATTATTCTTTTATCCTTAATACACTTTTAATGTAATTAATTTATAATAAAAGTGATCTTTACTGCGGAAGAGATATCATCAGTCACTGAAAGATTTCATGATAGCAAACTAAAATTCACCATACGTAAAAAGTGATAACTGGAAGACTGGCAAGAATAATACCAACACTAATGCCATTACCATCATTATATCAATCTAAAATCTTATAAAACTAGAATATAACGATTGATCCACTGTCTCTCCATTTAGAACATCAAGATCATCTGTGTTTAGTTCTTCTTGGCCTTCTTAAGACGTGAATTTCGATACACTCTGGTAACATCACAGATGGTTGGTACTTGTAGCTTATTGTTGGTTTTAGGTCTATTGGTTCAATAATTTCTATATCATCATTACTTTCCTCTTGAAAAATGACTGGATCATTCTTTGGAGTGTCCTGTATCTCTGATAGCAAGACTCTTTTTCTAGTCTTCATTGCGGTGGTATTATGAAGCATACCAGCTTCTGTCAAGTTATGCAACTGTAATGGAATGTTTTTAAATAGTAAATAGTTCCTTATGTTCATCAATTGTTTTATGTCATTGATAAAAATATTTAACTCCCAATTATGATTATAAGTTAACTTATATTTGAATTTTGATGTTTTCATAATTGATTCGAGGTGACAATCTTTGACAATGCCCTTTATCCTCTCGTCATCATCAGAATAAAACCTTTTGATGATAGCTTTAAAATCCACTGGCTTACCAATTGTAAAGTTTTGCTCCATAATTTCTTTGGAAGTTAAATCATAAATAATAAATAACAAATCATCTTTAATTTCATCACATAGATTATTCAAATCTTTGTTAGACAAATAGATTCTAGTATTGGGGGCTTTCAATAACACTATCGAATTGTTTGAAAGTAATGGAGCTTCAATAATTGACTTATCATTCTCAGTGGTACTTTTCTCAATATTTTGTAACAAGTGTTTCCTATTTACATAGACTCTCAGCGGTAACAAAACGTTGTTAGAAAGCTTGATTGTCGCTATAGTACATGGCATACCTAAAGTTCGACCATACGTTTATATATTCTTTACATCTTCTTCCCTTAAAGTACCATTTCCTCGATCCTTTACAATTAATATTCTCTTTTAATTCTCTCTCTTATAAATAAGTTTATATTTTTAATTCGGCGATGCCGTTTATTTGTATTACAAAGTCAATTATTTAAAGAATCTATATAATATGAATGGCATTACGAGTATTATTAGCAATGAGAATATATCATGCATTAGGTATTGCAGTTTCTTATACCTAAAACAAATGCAGTTTTTTTCTTCTTTTAATTCCAACATTCGAAGTTGTAAAATGTCTTCTAGTTTCTTCAAGAGTTTCCTTTGTTGATGAACCGTTTGTTTGCATACTTTCAATCGTTCCTCTAATTGTTCTAATTTAGCGACGTAGTTTTGTAGGTATGAATTTGTCTTCGATATGAATGAATTCTGGTTTTCTTCGTCAAATTGATTGATTGTATCATCATCATGAATTGTCTGTGAGAATTTTTTCTGAATACACGTTAATGATTTCCTATAACAGGATAATTTTGTGAACAGGTCATCAAATTCTTTTATGTTTTTATCTAAACATAGTTCATTTTGCTTAACTGTTCGTTTAAATAAATCATTTCTGATAAATTTTTCTATTTTGTCAAGTTGTGATTGAATATGTGTATCATAATAATCTAATTCGTTACAAGTCGATACAAAGTTCAATAGTTCCTGCCCATTTTCCTCCTTTCCTTCTATGCTTTCATCACTTAATTGAATATCTTCATTGTCTGACGACACTGTTGTGGTGAATGATGAAATCAAATTTTCTGAGCTAGTTGAATACATTGATGCTAAGGACACTGTTGATGACAACGATGTAAACTCGTTCTTAGTCACATTCGTATCTGATAAGTCTCCTAAGTTGAAATCAAAAACTAATGATCCATTTTGTCTTTTCATCTTCTCTTTCATTTTCATTTTGTGTCTAATATGATCTTTTACACTTAGGTATTTCTTATTCTTTTCATCATTTTCCTCCATATCTTCAAGCAGCCCATAAGGTTTCATATTCTTTAAAAATTTGTTAACCATCCTCTTCTTATTCAAATTGAAGGATTGTGATTCAGCATTCCTAGAACTCCCACTGGGCTCCTCAATATCCCTAGTCTGAAACGTCATCTGGTCATTACACATCAAATTCGAAAATGCTCCTGAAGAAGCTGCTGTAAAGTCGGCATCATTCGAATGTGCTCCACGATTATGTCGGTGATGGTGATAATTTCGATCTTTACAATCATCGTTGCTATTATCATGTTTATTATCACTATAATCCGTGATATCAATAATGGGTGCATGAAATGAACTCATGTTTCTCTGTGTAAATGTATATATGTACTTCTTCAAACGTTTTTGCTCAAACTTAAACAAACTCCGTGGAATAACGAACAGCATAATAACGTCTTCTTTATATAGTAACCTGTTTAATGGATTGTAGGAAAATAGGATGATTAAATTAGCCAATGACTAAAAGTTGAAACAAAATAAAATGTGGGGTATCACGTGACAATAAATATTTTGGCGTCACAAATTGGTGCCTGCTCCATTGCAACCAACAACGTCAGGATATCACCTTCATAATGAATTCAACCTTATAGAATAAACTCGTTGATTCAAAAAGTGGCGAGACCTTGTTCAGGTTCCATTTCGTTTACCAGAGGTGCTGGAGTGTCCTAAGCCCTTGACGACACAGGTCGTTTCCTGTCAACTATTTGACAGCATATCTTGTAGTAAATCACTCTATTGATACCTTGCTTATTTTGTCTGAATTATCTATGGCATTTAGAATAAAGAGATGGAAATGATACAGCTTTTCTTCAACATCCAATATGATCTGATAAGTGATGTTGGCCAACAGTCGTAATCTCGCCACCTTCTCCTGAGAGAAACATATATATGCCTTGTTTCAATAAGGTGATGGCTATTGAGAACCATAATAAAATATTCATCTAACCTTTGGACATACTAATATAAGTTGTTTTTGGTCTCTGAACAGCGTATCTGAAGCAGAGAGGTATGTGTTGTCATTCTACTTGGTAATTTGGGCCTATATCCAATAACCAACAACCCATTTAACAACTTAAGTACCTCTTTTTGTAATTTGTTTAGTTCAAACATATACAAATTGTTATAATTTTGTATTTTTGATAAAGAAAATCATCGGCGGTTATTTAAAATTCGATAAAGAGATTTACTTACCAAAAATAGACAATTTATCTGAATAAAAGCAATAATCTTCCAAGTTCTGTATTATAAACTGATAGAATATCCAAGAAACTATATAATGTAGTCTAATTGAGTTGTTGCCGCTAACTTCAAGAGAATTAGTTCCCAGGACATGATTTAGTGTGACGCTGTCTGCTTTTAAACGGTTGGAAGAATATATTACATATAAAGGGAAGAATAGACAAGTCTAACTCAATCTGCCGTGACCACAACCACAGCAACCAGCGGTGTTTCCTGTTACTGTGACGCAAACTACCAATGTTCCTCCCGATATATGGTTGCCACTCGATTCAAGTGAAATTGAAATAAACCTATAAAGCTACCAACGAACAAGATTTCCAAGAACAAACACTATTGTAATACCCAGGCATGCATATTTCCTCCCTCTCTTCCCCTTCCTCCGCCCCCTCTGGCCCATTTTCCAAGCAATCTTCTTCCATTGAAGAATGCAACAAGTACATGCAACCTACTCTTTTATCCACTTCTTACCTATGACTTCAAGGATATCGACCACTTCATAGGAACATCAATTGTCCTCTGGAGAGGACAATTGATACCTCTGGTAAGGTATTAGGTAACGCGTTAACCAGTGGCTTTACGCGTTTTGAGCTTCAAACTAACATGAAACGCCGCTCGTTGGCAGTGGGCTACACTTGCTAAACATGGTTCAAACCAATGCCAATTAAGCACCAACGTTGGCACTATACTTATACCAATTTTGAGTTTATCTTTACCATCAAGTTGGCATGTCTTTATGCCTATTTCCTATCCTCATCGTCCAATAGTCCCCCTATACAAAATATCATATTTACCCGTCTTTTTGTTTTTTCGCTATGATGTTGCGTTCTCGATAAATAAACATAGTTGTTTTGAATACAAAAACATTTACAATTTTGATCTCTTCAGATCTATTTTATTTAAGAGAGTTGTTTGTTTGTTTGTTTGATATTTTAGATTGAGTTCATTTGAATTTATTTATTTGTTTGAATTAATTTAGAAACCCACCGCTGCAATGTCGTATGAAGTAGGTACTCGTTGTTGGTATCCAAATGATACACAGGGTTGGATAGGTGGTGAGATCACAAAGAATGAAGTAGTGGATGGGAAATATCATCTTTCTTTAAAGTTAGAGAGTGGTGATGATATTAATATAGTTACCGACTCTATTACTCGAGATGATTCAGATGCTCCTTTAGATCTCTCCAAGGAAGAGTTGACTAATAAATTACCATTATTAAGAAATCCACCAATTTTGGAAGCTACTGAAGATTTAACCTCGTTATCTTATTTAAACGAACCAGCTGTTTTGCATGCTATTAAACAACGTTATTCTCAGTTGAATATTTATACTTACTCAGGTATTGTGTTGATTGCAACCAATCCATTTGACAGAGTAGATCAATTGTATTCGCAGGATATGATCCAAGCCTATGCTGGGAAAAGAAGAGGTGAATTAGAACCACATTTATTTGCTATCGCAGAAGAAGCTTATAGATTAATGAAGAATGACAAACAGAATCAAACTATTGTTGTTTCAGGTGAATCTGGTGCAGGTAAAACTGTCTCAGCAAAATATATTATGAGATATTTTGCTTCTGTAGAGGAAGAACATTCTGCAATGATCGATGATCATAAACATCAAGTTGAGATGTCTGAAACTGAAGAAAAGATTTTGGCAACAAATCCAATCATGGAAGCTTTCGGTAATGCTAAAACAACAAGAAATGATAACTCTTCAAGATTCGGTAAATATCTAGAAATTTTATTTAACAACGATACTTCAATTATTGGTGCAAGAATGAGAACTTACTTATTAGAACGCTCAAGATTAGTCTATCAACTAAAAACTGAAAGAAATTACCATATTTTTTACCAAATGTTAAGTGGTTTATCTGATGAAACTAAAGAGAGTTTAAAATTAACTACAGCTGATGACTTCTATTATCTAAACCAGGGTGGTGATACTTCTATTCAAGGTGTAGATGATGCCGAAGAGTATAAAACCACTGTAGATGCTTTAACTTTAGTTGGTATCAATCCTGATGTTCAAAGTGAACTTTTCAAAATTTTAGCTGCTCTTCTACATATAGGTAATATTGAAGTTAAGAAAACTAGAAATGATGCTTCTTTGTCGTCTGATGAGCCAAATTTACAAATTGCATGTAATCTATTAGGTATTGATCCATACAATTTTGCAAAATGGATTACCAAAAAACAAATTACAACTAGATCAGAAAAAATTATCTCCAACTTAAACTTCTCTCAAGCAGTGGTTGCAAAAGATTCAGTTGCTAAATTTATCTATTCTGCTCTATTTGATTGGCTTGTCGAAAATATTAACGAAGTATTATGCAATCCTAACGTTGCTGATCAAATTAAATCCTTTATTGGTGTTTTAGATATTTATGGTTTTGAACATTTTGAAAAGAATTCTTTTGAACAATTTTGTATCAACTATGCAAATGAAAAACTACAACAAGAATTTAATCAACATGTTTTCAAGTTAGAACAAGAAGAATATATCAAAGAAGAAATTGAATGGTCCTTCATTGAGTTTAATGATAATCAACCGTGTATTGATTTGATTGAAAATAAATTGGGTATTCTATCTTTATTGGATGAAGAAAGTAGATTACCTGCAGGTTCAGATGAATCTTGGACCCAAAAGTTATATCAAACTTTAGACAAACCACCTACAAATAAAGTGTTTTCAAAACCAAGGTTTGGACAAACTAAGTTTGTTGTTTCTCATTATGCTTTGGATGTTGCTTACGATGTTGAAGGTTTCATAGAAAAGAACAGAGATACAGTTTCAGATGGTCATCTTGATGTTTTAAAGGCTACTAAAAATGAAACTCTACTAAAAATTTTAGAATCTCTGGAGAAGTCCGCTGAAAAATTGGAGGAAGCAAAGAAGACAAAACAAGAAGACACAAAATCTAAAGTCACAGCTAGAACTGTTCAAAAGAAACCTACTTTAGGTTCAATGTTCAAACTTTCATTAATAGAATTGATGAAAACAATAAATTCAACAAATGTTCATTACATTCGTTGTATCAAACCTAATAATGAAAAGGAAGCTTGGAAGTTTGATAATCTGATGGTTTTATCACAGTTAAGAGCATGTGGTGTTTTAGAAACAATTAGAATTTCTTGTGCAGGTTTCCCATCTAGATGGACATTCAATGAATTTATTTCAAGGTATTATATATTAATCTCTCCGAATGAATGGCCGATTATTTTCAAGCAAGAACCTTCGGAAGATGACATAACTGATATTTGTAAAAAAATTTTAGCTGTTACTGTTAAAGATAATTCCAAGTATCAGATTGGTAATACCAAGATTTTCTTCAAAGCTGGTATGCTAGCTTATCTAGAAAAATTAAGATCAGGAAAGATGCATCAATCAAGTGTATTGATTCAGAAAAAAATTAGAGCTAAGTACTACCGTAAGAAATACTTGGAAATTGTTCATTCACTCAATTTATTTCATTCTTACTCAAAAGGTTATGTTAAACGTTTATTAGTCGAGAGAGAATTTCAAACACAAGCTGCTATTAAAATTCAAACTCAATATAGAGGTTACGCTGTACGCTCCAATATCAATCAAATATTATCAAGCATTGTGAGAATTCAAACAAAATTAAGACAACAGTTAGTTCTCAAAGAATTATTTGCTCAACGTGAATTTAATGCTGCAGTTTCTATTCAAAGCAAGATAAGAACTTTTAAACCTAGATCTACATATATGACTACTAAAAAGGGTACCATTGTTGTACAGTCTCTAGTTAGAAGAAGAATGGCTCAAAGAAAATTGAAGGAACTAAAATCTGAAGCTAAATCTGTTAACCATTTACAAGAAGTCAGTTATAAGTTAGAAAATAAGGTTGTTGAATTAACAGAAAACTTAGCTTTGAAGGTTAGGGAAAATAAGGAAATGACTGAAAAAATTCAAAACTTACAAAAATCTTTGAATGATTCTGCCAATGTAAAACAATTACTTGAGCTACAAAAAACTGAACATGCAAAAGTTTTGGAAGATACAAAAAATGAATATGATATTAATATTAACGAAATACATGAAAAATTAGAATTAGCTAAACAAGAAGTAGAAGATACTAAGAAAGAATTAGAAGAAATGGTTCAAAAACATGAACAACTAAAGGAAGAAGCTAAACAACAATTAGAAGAATTGAATGTCACCAAGAAATTATTAACCGAATCAAATACAGAGACTAATGATTTACAAGGTCAAGTAAATTCACTAAAAGAAGAAATTGCCCGTTTACAGAATTCTATCAAGACTGGTGCTATTGCCATTGGAGCCGGTGCTGGTATGGCAGCTGCTTCGGATATGGAGACGACACCAAGTCGTGGTCATAGAAGATTTAATTCCCAAGATGGTATTATTCCAGATGGCATTCCTCCAAGTCCATTAAACATATTGAACAAATCAGTTAGTCATAATAACGATGATGTTAAATCAACAATGAGCACTTTATCTAAGATCAATGATGAATTATTTAATTTATTGAACGATACCAAGGTTTTGAATAAGGAAATAACAGAAGGTTTATTGAGAGGATTCAAAGTGCCAGAAACTGGTGTAGCAATCAGATTAAGTCAAAAGGAGGTACTATATCCTGCCAGAATTTTAATAATTGTTTTAAGCGACATGTGGAGATTAGGGCTAACTAAACAAAGTGAAGGCTTTTTGGCAGAAGTTTTGACAACCATTCAAGATGTTGTAAAAGGGTTGAAGGGCCATAATATTATTCCGGGGGGTGCATTTTGGTTAACCAATGTACGCGAATTATATTCTTTCGTTGTTTTTGCTCAAGAATCAATTGTCAATGATGAATCTTACAATAAAGATTTAAATGAAGAAGAATATAATGAGTATGTTTCCTTAGTTACTGAATTGAGAGAAGATTTTGAGTCGTTAAGTTATAATATTTATAACATTTGGTTAAAAAAATTGCAAAAAGAATTACAAAAGAAAGTAATTTCTGCAGTCATTTTATCTGAGGCATTACCTGGATTCAAGAACGAAAACTCTGGTTTCTTACCTAAGATTTTTGGTTCAGCAACTGAATACACTATGGATGATATACTAACCTTCTTTAACAATATTTATTGGTGTATGAAATCTTTCCATGTTGAAAATGATGTATTCCGTGATACTGTTGTTTCCTTATTGAACTACGTTGACGCTATTTGTTTTAATGACCTGATCATGAGACGTAATTTCTTATCATGGAAACGTGGTTTACAATTAAATTATAACGTCACTAGATTAGAAGAATGGTGCAAAACCCATCATATTCCAGAAGGAGCAGAATGTTTGGTTCATTTAATACAAACATCTAAACTTCTACAACTAAGAAAACAGAGTATTCAAGACATTACAATTTTATGTGAAATCTGTGCTGATTTAAAACCAGTCCAACTTCAAAAATTAATGTCTTTATACTCAGTTGCAGATTATGAACAACCAATTTCTCAAGAAATTTTGAACTATGTTGCTGATAAGGTTAAGAAAGAAGCTGATAAGGCCAAAAAAGATCCTAACTCTAACATGGAAAGCAAATCCAAGCTGCATGCAGATGACATCTTTTTACATGTCCAAGCAGGTCCATTTGAAGATCCATTTGCACACGTAGGAACTAGACAATTCGGTAAAATTGAAGCATATATACCTGCATGGTTAACATTACCAACAACCAGAAGAGTTGTTGAATTAGTAACGCAACAAGTCACTGTTCAAGAAGCTAATTAAATAATATAGCTTGACAATTTTAAGTTAATATACCAATATTTGTTTACTAGCATTAATATATAGAATCATATATTAAGGTTGTTCTAAGATTATATGATCAAAGCATGTAAAATAAATAATTATAGCAAACACTAAATTATATAAAAGACTTTTAATATCTTAACCTTTCATTATGGTTGTGCAATTGTTTGTTTTTGACTTTATCATATATGCATTTTGAATTATTTCTATAGACAAAATATGTTATGTAAAAAATGAGAAACGGAAATAAAAGACCGTGAAAAGCTTACATTCGAGTACCGTATGCATTTTTTAATTTGTCTACTTGTTGTTGCAAGGATTGTAGGTTACCAAGTATATCAGGCTGTGAGGGAGCTGGCTGCTGTTGTGGGACACCATATTGAGGAATTGATTGTTGTTGGAATACCGAGTGTTGATTGGATATTAAATGTTGTTGGTTTTGTATCAACTGATGCTGATGCTGATGTTGTTGTTGATGCTGGAGTTGGTGCTGCTGTAATTGCTGAGATGGATATTGATAGATATCTTGATCACCACCCATGTTAACTTGATTTGAATCCATTCTACTTTGTTGTGGTTGAATCATATTAGACCTCATATTGCCATTAATCAAGTTGGTATGACTATTCGAAGGAGATGGAGTGTTTGATAATAGTGACTGGAAATAACTACTAACAGCACTAGAACCGTTTAGAACTTGAGGTTGAGATGTACCTACATTATGTTGGTGTTGGTGTTGGTGTTGATTTTGAAATGAATTTAGATTATTCCCATATACATTACTATTTGGTGGGGCACTATGTTGTGGCTGTAAAGGTGCTGCTTGGGGAACCCTAAGTTGTTGCATTTGGGGAATTCCCTGTTGATGATGGGTCTGTTGAAGATGTGATTGAGTTGATTGGGCGCTATGTTGAGGTTGAAGCATATGCATCTGTTGAATTGGCCTCGAATTAGGCTGTACCATTGAAATTTGTTGGTTTGGTTGGGCACTATGCTGGGGTGACATTGAATTTGTAGCAAACTGACCTGTTTGTTGAGGGGATGATATTTGTGGAGATACAGTATACATACCTGTCAAGTTATTACTAAAAGACATTCCGCCAGTATTATTGATATTTGTAGTAGAAAGCATATTGTTCGTGTTCTGAATACCATTCAGATTATTGACGTTATTCATATTATTACCACCCATACTTGTGTGGGTTGGTGAAATATGTTCCTTCATTAGATGGTTTGCTGAACCAGTTGCTGTAGGTTTTAGAGAAGGAATTGAACCAATACTTTGTGTATGATTTAAAACGTTCGAGCTGTTGGTCATGTCGGTTCCGAAATTTTGTTGCTGACTCTCTACAAGATGTTGTTGATTCTGTGCTATAGGTTCTGATGGCTCAAATTGACTACGCATTAAGTAATTAGCTGAACCCGTAGCAGTTGGTTTTAGTGGCATTAATGGTTCCTCAGTTGAATTGAGGTCGGGGTTGGTAACTGCGCGATTAAATTCTTGACGGAATAGATGATTACCTGACCCTGTTGCGGTAGGTTTTAATGGTTGAAGAGGCACTTGAGAAGTTATACCACCAGTATTATTGACTGAACCATATGTATTCTGTGACTGTTGTAATTCTTGTAAAGCACCCAAAGTACCTGGATCTACAGTTTGAATTTGTTTGAAATGAGATAATGAGTCTTGCATATCTGCTAATTCAGCCTTCTCTTCTTCCGTTTCTTGTTGTTCTGTAGGAAGGTGTGATACTAACGCTGTATTATTTTGAGATCTTTTTGCCATCTGTTTTAACAGTTGATCCATTGGCAAGGACAAGTCTAAAGGACCACTGCTGCTTGAATCCGAACTAGTAGAGGTATCATTTTTAGTGTCTGTACTAGGAATCGATTCTTGTGGTGCGGAGGTTTGGTATTTGACCTCTTCAGAAAATCTAACCTTTTTATTAGCAGAGTTCAATACTCTTCTCCTAATTCTTTTTTTTGAAGTCTGGCCAGTTAACAATAAATCAGTAAATGAATCAAAATCAACACCCTCTTGTTCTGGTACATCAACTTCCTCATATACTTCCTCTTTTAAACCTGAAAGAATAGAGCGTGGTTTTGGAATTGGTGCTGCTGCTGAAATCATAAATCTTCTTGGTAAAGTATTAGTCAAAATAGCAGTTGATATCAATCTAATAGCGGCAAAAAATTGACCAATATTCAAACTGCTTTTACATGTTCTAAAAATATGCGCAATCCAGTTCTTCAATTGTCCAGAGATATTAAAATTTCTTAGGAAAGAAAATAAATCAGTTAACGTAACCAGTTTATTATGGGTTTTGGCTATGATGTAATTATACCACCTCAAATAGGTTCTCACTTCTTCATTAGATAGCTGCGATCTAGATAGAGACAGTGGCACTTGTAAATCTTCTGGTGTTTCATTTGGTAATTGATCTTTTGAATTATTCGAATCATTTTGAGATACATAAGGGTTATTATTACTTTGAGTATTCTGCTTGCTAGCAACTGATGGCAAAGATGCCACAGAATTTTGGGCATTTTTTGGAGGAATAGCCCAATTTTGTTGGTTTGAATTACCAATTTGTGCAGAGAAAGCAGCACTAGCAGACGTGTTTAAAGACGATTGTTGCATAGAAGAACCAGTTTGGTTCATCGGAAAACCAATATCAAAAGAAACTGGAGGTAATGATACACCAGAATCCTGAGAGGTAGCAGATGTGTTCGAATTGGTAGTTTGTAACCCAGGAATATTCAGCCAATCGAATGACATTATAGCAATATTCTTCTTTTAATTCAACTTCTTGGTGACTTATGAGTCCTATTTCTTCCCCTTAATTGCAAAATATTATCCTTTTATCTCTTTATATATATATAATTCTTATAATCTCCTTTTATTTTTACTTCTTGTCTTTTTTTTTCAAAATATATATCGAAAAAAAGGTAACAAGTTTGAAAAATTATTGATGCGAAAAGTATATTTCACTCAATATGTACTGTAAAATAAAGGTCAAGAATATATTTACATATATGAATAAGGTCAAAGATTAGTCGCATTTAAGGTGAATTGATGCCGATATAGAGTATAATAGTTGAGTCCATATATCAGCTTGTCCCAATGGCCAAAAAGAAGCAGAAGAAAAGAGCTATATTTGATTCAGATAGCAACGATGAGTCTGTAGAAAATGGTAATGCCGATGAGTTTAGTAAATATATTGAAGAAAAGTCCAAGAAAATCAAATTGAAATCGATGAAAGCTACTGAAGAGGTTGTAGAGCTTATTCACAAAGGAGATGAAGCACTTGAGGGATCAACATCTTCGAAGAGTGTCCAAGAGAAGGAACAAGAGAGCCTTTCAATGATAAGTAATATGCTTGCATCCAAGAAAAACCGTGAAGTAGATCGAATATATGCAAATTCAGTGAAAGCTCAGATTGAGAATGAACTGAATCAAGTTTCTAATGATAAAGATACCTTGACTTTTTTGACCAACAGTTATAAAGAGAAGAAAAAAGAATATGAGAAGGTAAATGAATTAATACACGATGAAGAAAACAAGAACAAGACTAATAACGAAAATGATCTTTTAAACACATCACACAGTGTTGCATTGTCTATGTTACTGAAAAAGGACGTACCTAGACTCAATTCGAGTCCTGATGCATTGGAATCCCTCGATTCAATTCAGAAAGTAGATGTGCACTCATCAAAAATAGTGCAACCCAAAAAAATATTTCATAATGATATTTATAGAGCTGAAGATTATCAAGATAGTCCTGTTAATACTGTCAATTCACCTGGCGTTTTTGTAAAGCAAGGTACTGAAGCGATTGATATAGATATTAAACGTGAAGCTGTCAAAGAGTTCTTGAAAAGTAACCTTTCATCATATAACGTTAGCAACTTATTGGAAGATTATTACTCAAGAGTGAAACGTTAGCTAACATCAATAATTAATAGCATTTTAACAAGAACTACATCTGCATCAAGTTTTCAAACTTTTAGGAAAAGATGAATATATAATATTTATTACATATATTTAATATAATGATTGTCTATAATTGGCCATCCTTGACTAGAAATAATTGAAATTGTAATGATCACTTAGTAGTAGGCTGTGACAAATTTTTAGTCTTATTGTTTAAAGGAGAGGCCACAGGTTTATATTGTTTAGTTTTAGAATTTGTCTTCGGATTTAATATGTTTGGCCCTAAGGAATTTTTAATAATTTGTTTTCCTTTTTTAGATAAAAATTTATCTTCTGTTGTTGGTTCATTCAAAAGATCATCCACAGCCTTGCTTGCTGAAACCTCATATAATTTCTGTTGTTGTTCAGTAACAAATTTTTGAGATTTTCCAACAGCTTGATAGAAGAGATCAAAGGCTTTTTTACCTCCGCTGACTCTTTTGTAGTTGTGGTTAAGTACTTTTGAAGTTCTGATACTTTGACTTATATTTGATATAGTAGCATTTTTTGTGACATTAATATCGTTAGCTTTTATCATCGTAGCTATGTTGTTGTCTTGTTGTGCTATAATAGAAGTTGATATTGATTCATTAAGTTCTTCATGTAAAAGAGAGTAATTTACAGCAGTGGGGCTTTCCTCTGGATACTGATCTTCCTCATTTTTGGAGTCATTTCGCAGTAAAAGTTCATTTCCCATAATGCTTGCTTTACCTCTTTTACCTAACTTGATATCATTCAAATAATCTAAAAGTCCATATTCCATGTTTTTCGAATTTTGCTTTAAAGATCTTGATCGCTCATATTGAATATATTCTTTTTCAACATCATCTATTTTCCATTTGGTGTCAAGAATTTGCATTTTCAAAAAATACATTGAAAACTCTCTAGAGTATGCCTGATTATATTTTGAAAATACGCTTTCTCTAGGACTAAATGGAAAGACAGAAATGTCTATATCTGGATCTGGATCTCCTAATTTACTCAAGGGATTCTTTAAAAGTTCTTGTATTGTTAAACTTTCACCATGGGGAATAGGAATCTTATTTGAGGGAGTTATACAATCCATATCAACCTCCTTTCTAAGCACTTTATCGACATCAACAGCGGAAAAGAAAGCACAGTTTTGAGGAAGGTCATCGATACCCATTTGCTCACAAAACATTGCTCTTGTCCAAATATTACTAACTTGTAATGCCATAGCTGCTTTATATTTGTCTTCTTCAGATACTAAAAATCTAATTTCATCATGAATTGATATGCATAACCTTGCATTTAATTTATACTTTTTGATCAGATAGGCCATAGAACCACAAAGAAGGTGGAGATAATCAACACCCGATGATTGAATAGCCCAGTTAATTCTTGATGGTAAAAACTTATTAGCGTTTAAATTATTCTTCATTAGCGAAGATGTGATTCCACAGCCTAAAACTGGTGTTCTCGGTTCTGCTTGATCTGCAATATTTTCTAACTTATTGAATAAAATAGACTCTGACCCACCATACCAAAATTTCTTGAAAATTTTAGATGATTTTGATTGACCTTTGGTATTTGCGTATAAATTAGAAGCTGCTGTTTTTGCTTGTGTTTCCGATAAAGTAGGGTTAAAGTTCTTTAGTAATAAAGCGGCAAATCTAATCCCAGCTCCATAAATTCTACCATAATTAAATATTTTTGCTTCATTACGAGAACAGCCTAATAAAGTCGCTGTTTTTGTGTGCAAATCCGTACCGTCATTCTTTGTACCTTCCAAACACATCCAACCTATAGCCGTACCTCCGTGTAAATTGAAAACAGAGTCGCCTACCAATGAGGCAATCCACAGTTCTTCACTATCTACATCGGCACCAACAAAACAATAACCATCAGGTGCACAAATTTTTGCCTTTAATTCTGACCCTATTCTATTTTGCTTAGCATTGGAAGCAGTTAGCCAAGTTTTTTCAACTGCTCTCCTAGTTACTGTACCCATGGGTATAATGGGAGGTAGAATAATGGAGGAATAATTATTGTTAGATTCCTCACTATTTTTGTTTCCAACTACTAAACTTTTGAATTGGTCGGGAAAATCTTGTCTTTTTACCACAAATTGAGACATTATTCTTTCTCTGGAAGACATCCAGTAGGATGCTGAGGAATTTATCTTTAACGCATCGTGCGCAAGTTGTGATTGTGATGACATAACACCTTTCTCAAAGTAATTCTGATATGGTTTACTAAGCAACGATGAACAGTTGAATTCTGGTCCGTTTGGATGTGGTATTTTTAATAAAGCTTTTTCACAGTACGATTGGGAATCAATTTCCTTAAGCTCTTCATTGTAAAGTTTAGTAGATTCATCATCTGCTAAAATATAATTTTTAGTTTTGAATTCATCAATTTTCTTTGAATCAATTGAAAAACACCAACCGCTTAACTTTGTCCAAATGACAGGAGATCCCTCCCATGATAGTTTAAATAGTAATGGGATAATTCTTGTCTTGATTGTTATATTCGGTTCTTCCGAATCCTGAGTTGGGAAAAGGGATCTATACCATTCTGGATAGCCCGGCAATTTTTTTATGGATGGCTTATTTGTTTTTTTGGATAACCTCACAGGTTTTATTGTCCAATCTAATTGTCTCAACCACGGATCCTTCTGAATGATAGTTTTATCCTGGTGATCTTTTAATTTCACTACATCTTTTACAATTAATTTGATTTTATCTTCAATTTGATTTTTTGATTCTTGATAAATATTTTCTGAAGTGTTAATATATTTCTTCCATTCATCATATTTCGTTGGTAAAATGCAGCTACTAAGGGATATCAATGCACCAAAGGTAATTGGATGAGGACATTTTTCAAGGAACAATGCATAAACTTTGTCAAATACTTTCGATGTAACTTCAACATCAGTGGCACAGTAATTAACTAATTCTTGAAAATTAGACACTACGTCTTCTTTATTTTTTGTTGCAAACAACTCTCTTGCATCTTTATTCATTTTTATTTTACAATGTAATAATGCCACATCACTTAATGAATTCATTGACGCGACATCTAACCATGGATTATCTACAATAGCTTCATTCAATACTGAAGAATCTGTATTGTCTTCACATTCTTTCAATTTTTTTTTCTTATTTTTTAAAAATGCTGGCCTTTGTCTCGAACATAAACCAGAAGATGCAACATGCAAAGATTGGGTATCAAAAAAAAATGATTTAGAAGGTTTGAAATTGTATTCTTCCAATACTCTGGCTCTATCATATGCAACATTGTGACCTATTATAAGTTTTTCTTCCTCTAATGTATTAAGAGGAATAAGGTGTTTAAATGTATTAGAGTCTTTTGTAAGGAATGGTGAAACCCAACAATACCACGCCTTATCTGATACAGCAGTAGCTAATGTTGGAAAATGCGAAATATTATATAAAGTTTCCACATCAAATACTAAAGTATCCTCTAGAGGATATGGAACTTTTATTGGTTGTGAAGTACCTGGTTCGTATCGATACCAGCCTGGTTTAAATAACCACTGCTTGGGTTTGGGTAAAACATTCTTAAATTTATTGTCACATTTTTCTTTATAAGGTTGAGATATATAACTACCAATTTTTTGAAAATGTTCGTCTAATGATTTACCTTGTAAACTAGGTAAATTAAATGATATGGGTTCTTCAATTTTAGTCTTTTTATTCAATAAACCATGATTCTTCAATTGTAATTTAGATAATTCAATTAGTTCTTCTTTCTCTTTCTCAGACATCTTCAATTCTCTTTGACTGATTTTATTATCACCAAAAATTTGTTTATGTAATGAATGACTCAAATATTGGATACCAACTGGATTAACTCTTGGTTTCTCATTGAAAACTTTACTGTTTTCATCATCAATAATTGTCGAGTAATTTCTAGATTGATGTATGCAATAGTTATCAGAGTAACAATATTTTTTACCTACAATTTTCTTATGAAATAGGTTTGTATAATTATTGATACCATTTCGTCTATAGGATCGTATTAGACTAAAAAATGATTTTGTCAGTCGCACATTGGATGGACTACAGTTGTACATAACTACAAATTAATACAACAACACAAATGTTTTTAATGGTTTATGATAATCTCAATGATGTATGAATACTATTTTTTACCAATGATCAAATTACTAGGAAGATAAAAAATGAGTTGATTCTTTTATATACCACTGCATTGTTTACTTATATTCTTATTCTAGATCATTAGTTGTTGTTGATTTTGGATTTAATTTTCTTCAAATTTGTTTTTTGTTTGTTATTGTTTTTATTTTTCTTGGTCTTGTTTAATGCGGAGATTAACGGATTTTTCTTGTAAAAAAACTAAAAGAAGGTATATAATATATACAAATCAAAGAACAAACTCAAAAAAAAGTCACGTGTAGATATAGAAAGTAAGGAAAAATGTCAGTTACCAAGGCACGAATAGCAACCAAAGAATAGTTCTGAATTGAAAGTTATCACCTTATAAAATAAATAGGTTAGTAAAAGAAAGTAATAATAAATACTTGTTTTCAAAAAGTGGGGATTCAATGACAAAAATTCAACAACATAATAAAAATTCAACGAATTATCTTTGTCAATTACAACTTACTCTCTCTAGTTCAAACACTTGTTAGATATATTCAAACTCACAGCATCAATAAAAAAAGTATAAAGATATTAAAAAATAAAATCCAGAAAATTTAATTAATAAAAAAACAGTATAACAATAAATAAAAAACTTTTTAAAAATAGCCGCCAATATATCCAAGAAAAAAAGTGACAGAAATATGGAAAGAATTATTTTTATGAAACTGGAAAAACAAGTCCCTTTTATACTTCAAAAAATATATATAAATAAATTAAAAAATCAGATCTAGTTCCATCTGTTTTTTAGGGGAGTTAGGCGGCTAGTGCCATAATACAGCATCATTAATCTTTGTTGATTATGTAGATTTTTGTTTTTGTGTCATCTTAATTTCTAGTATTGTGCGGTATAATGAAAAAAAATGGGAAAAGTATTACCCGTGCTGTATATTTGCGTCGCTATCAAATGTAATTTTTTGGTTAATTAGTGGTTGCAAATGTCCCCTTTCGTTTTTTTATGTTGCATTTTTTCAGTTTAGTGTTTTGAAAACAAATATGTAAAATGAAACTACAATGAATGGAAACTAGTAATAGCTAAGAGTTTATAGGTTTATAGGATGTATGACTTCAGTTTTCTTATTGATTGAACCATTATCTATTATATTTGAAACTAGATTTATAATTATTTATATATAACTATTTATTTTAGAGACTGTTTTATAGTCTAAGTGTTGAAACAGCAAAGGCAAGAAGGAATACGGGAAAGAAAAATGTCAGCAGCTATAACTTCTTTGACTCCCAATCAGGTCAATGATGAATTGAATAAGATGCAAGCTTTTATTAAAAAAGAAGCTGAAGAAAAGGCAAAGGAAATCAAATTGAAGGCTGACCAAGAATATGAAATTGAGAAAAGTTCAATTTTAAGAAACGAAATATCCAATATTGATTCTAATTTTGAAGATAAATTGAAGAAACTGAAATTGAAACAACAAATTAATAGATCTACTGTGAAGAATAAGAACAGATTAAAAATTTTGAATTCAAAGGATGAAATATTGAATGAAATTTATGAATTGACTAAACAAAAATTAGTTGGTATTTCCAAGAAAGAATCCGAGTACAAGAAAATATTATCATCATTGATTGTTGAAGCTGCTTTAAGACTATTAGATTCTTCTATTATTGTTAGAGTTAGAGAAGCTGATTCTAAGTTGGTTGCTGGCTTGACTGATGACATAAAGAATCAATATAAGGAAATATCCAAAAAAGATATTGAAATCGTTGTATCAGATTCATATTTACCAAAGGACACTATTGGTGGTGCCATTATTACAGATGCAAAGGGAAAAATTGAGGTTAATAACACTTTAGAAGAAAGACTAAGTCTGTTGAATGAAGAGGCTTTACCAGCTATCAGATTGGAATTATATGGTCCATCTAAAACAAGAAAGTTTTTTGATTAAGTTCCTAATGCATTTTCTCTTTTTACTAATTATAAGTTTATAATTGTAATAAAATAAAATATAAGGTCTCCTACTGTTGTCGAAGCATCTGTGCAGTAATCTATACAAGACATGCTCATCTAACTTTTCATCAAGTTGGTGTCTTTTAGCAAAATCATATTGTTCCTTGATAACTTTTACTGTAGAAAGATCTATATATTTTTTACATACTTTTATATTTTCTTATATTACTTTATTCAAATTTCATTTGTTATATATATTCTTCTATCTTGCTATTGAGTAAATTGGGATCTGTGGTTACATTCCTTCCGCTTAAACTGGGTTTTTTTACGAAAAAAACTTGGAAAGCCTAATAATTTAGTCAATTAAAAGCATACAGATGAGCTTATTATTTAAAGATAATAGACATTGAAGCTTTGAGTTCTTAGTGGTGGTATCTGAGTCCTCACATTGTGTTATTGGTTAGTTAATATTGAGATTAAGAAGTTGGTATCAACAATGAATAGAGTTGCCGGATATGTGCTTCGACAAAATATGCTTAGCATCAAATATATACCTATATCTAACAATATTGCATTGCACTATAAACCGTTACGCCTTAAGTTTGACTCTTTGGATAATGGCAAGAGATTTATTAATTATAACTCCCAACTCAAATCAGAAAAGAAAAATAAACAGTTACTATTGCCTACTGTGCAAGATCAATTACTATCACTGAAGCCAATCACTCCAAATGATGCCTATGTTTCATGCACAGTGTTTAACAAGAAAGGTGATATTACAGCAGTGTCACAAAAATTTGCAAAATGGTCATTCATAAAAGAACATAATCTATATCCTAGAGATTTAAGGAAAATAGATACCTCATCGGTGGATATCATTCCTACCATATTAGTGAAAAATAATTGTATTGTTCTAAATATGCTTTATATTAAAGCATTGATTTGTAAAGACACAGTGTATGTGTTTGATACAGCAAATCCAGAATCTGCGATGAAATTAGGTGTGTTGATGTATGATTTAGAATTGAAACTTTCTGAGGCCAATAAAAACAACAATATTATTACTTCGAATCCAACTGGTAGCTTAATTTTATCCAAACAATGCTATGAACATAAGGCATTGGAAAGTATGTTGATTAATGTTATGAGTTCATTGGAAACAGAGTTTAAATTGCATTCTTCTGTTTGTGGGCATATTTTATCAGCATTAGAGAATGAAGTAAATAGAGACAGTCTAAGAGATTTGTTGATCAAATCGAAATATTTAAGTTTATTCTATCAAAAATCATTGTTGATTAGAGAAGTATTAGATGAGTTATTAGAGAATGATGAAGATATGGCGAAAATGTATTTAAGTTTACCAAAAACTGAGAACGATGATTTTGCAGAATTAGAAATGTTATTAGAAACATACTATACACAATGTGACGAATATGTACAACAAGCAGAATCATTGTTACAAGATATTAGAACTACAGAAGAAATCGTTAACATAATATTAGATGCTAATAGAAATGCATTGATGTTACTAGAATTGAAAGTCACAATTTACACATTAGGTATAACAGTAGCAACATTATTGCCTGCATTTTATGGTATGAATTTGAAAAATTTTATTGAAGAAAGTGCATATGGTTTTGGTGGGGTGGTATTTTTCTCTGTAATCTCAGCCTTAATCGTTACTCGTTCCAATTTCCGTCAATTAAGATCTGTGACAAAACTTACCATGTTAAATAATCATTCCGGTTCTTTATCACCCAAACATAAAAAATTAGCCAAAGCATACACTGATCAACAAGTCCCAACTTTCATTGGGAAATTCAAGATGTGGATATTATGCACCTGGAAAGGTAAAAATTCAATTAACCAAAATACACTAATGAGAAAGAAAAGAGAAATGGTCTGGAAATGGTTAATAGAAGATAAAAAAATGTAAATCACCATGAATTACAGATCTACAAAGGAGAGGTATAGCCATTTCCAGCATTGGATGCATTTATGGCCAACAATTAGTACTCCAAAAATGAGCTTCATCACTGGGATAATTTTGTAAATAGAAAAACCCATTAGGGAATTACATCGCATATACACAAGCACATATACATATATAAACACATACGCATATTAACCATATATAGATATTTTTAAATAGTAAATATAGCATATATTACTATACATTTATCTATAATTGTGATGGTAATGTACCAATTATGCTTTTAATGATGCTGACACTAATGAATATCTTGGTGAACAGCTCGGTACTATTGAATTTTTCATACTTTTGGCTCAGATTCTAAGATTAAATTTTAAAAAATTGGAATCAATAAATTGTATGATGAAGGGGGGAGGATGGTTGACATCTTCAAATCGGTAAACCTTCTAAATTAGCTCACTTATATGTTAAAGTAAGCATATATATGAAATCAGAGGTTGATTTAATAGTTACTTTGGTTTTATTATGCATACAATAGAACAAGCTGAGACAATTGGAACTAATTTTGAAGAGAAATTGAAGAATATATATCAACATGTTTGCTAAAGCGGCAGCTAGTGCAACTGCAGTTCCAATGTATAATGGGACAGTTTATTTTGATTCATATGATTCCAAAATAATACAATATGGATATGCTATTGATAAGCTAGCGAAAATGAAAAAAATGTTAAATGATCTGGAGAATAATTTGAAGATGAATTCGAACAAGATGA
Organism: Tetrapisispora iriomotensis; assembly: GCA_003705975.2. Classification (NCBI taxonomy): domain Eukaryota; kingdom Fungi; phylum Ascomycota; class Saccharomycetes; order Saccharomycetales; family Saccharomycetaceae; genus Tetrapisispora; species Tetrapisispora iriomotensis. The sequence goes on along the minus strand of PPKC02000017.1, from coordinate 79,541 downwards.
TTATTCCGTTGGTGAATTATATTCTAATTTTGTTAGAAGGGCCCATTTTTAATGTTAACATTCGAATTAGAAAAAGATATATTCTTTTGTGTGAATTTAAACGGTGTAAGACTGATGAAATTCCAATCACTCGATCAGGTTCAAATGTAGGTTACAAAGTGTCTTTCCCTGATGTAACGGAGGATACAGATACATTTATATTGAATCTTTATAATGATGAATTACAGTGGAGATCTTTACAGTTGCTTAAAGACATTATTGCAAATGCAGTAGAGTTTTATTCAGGAAAGCTTAATTTAGTTAAAATTGAAAGAATCAAAAAACGTCCTTCGACTGCACTTGGTAGAGCTGCTGCATTTGATATTCAAGTTGTGAGTGACCTTATTGATCCGCAAGAAGTATTTTTAACTCTAGACTTTGCTGTTTTGATTAAAGACAGAGAATCAGATACATCACTTACAACTTTCCGTAAACTTGGAAATCAAGTTCTATCCAAATTTATTACATGTATAAAGGAAAATGTATTACCTCCTGTTAAAAAATATTATCAGGAATTATTGAAATTTTCCTATATTAGAAATCCATTAAAAAATGTACAAAACGAGCTTCCCAAGTGGGAAGAATCTATTCATAGAATTTATGCCATCCTATTCAGAATAATGAATATACAGTACATGGTTATCAGTATGACTCGCCAATTGTATATACCCAATAGTAGTTACTTCAATAGCAAGTTGACCATATTACAAGCAGAAAATGTTCATGACTATGAAATTTTATTAAAACGACTAGAAGACATATGCTATGAATCTGATGAACTAGTTATGGTTGATTTGATAAAAAGTATGGAATATTACTCAGAATCAACTTCCAATTTTTATGTTCAACAAAGCAGTATAGTAGATGCATTTCAGATGAATATATCAAAGGCTTATATTAAAATGATAGATAATATTGACATTCTACTAGAATTTAACAAAATCTGGAACTATATTCAGAATAACAATTCAGTTATTTCAAATATAGAAGATACTGATGATGAGAAGTATGTGATGATGGTGGATGAAAGACGAGCAGTGGATAGACTATCGAGCATTGAGAGAAAACAAAAACTTGAACAAGAGAAACAAAGAATTAAACAAGAAAAACTACGAATCAGAGCAAAAACTCAAACAGATCTCGATTCTCTATCGCAAACTAATTTAAATATAAAAAGAACTTTGAGTAAAAGGTCTTCAGGGTTTCCTTCATCATCGACATCATCATCTAAATGCACATCTCCAAGTTTATTATCACCACAGGTGTCTAGAACAAATTCCAAGAGTAATTCCACATCGACTAAAGGTTCTCCTAGCTTATCTCGTGGAAGTATCACTGAGCAAAGAAATAAAACTACTACGTCAAGATTGAAAAGTGCTTTAGATAAAACTGGAAAGACAGGGGCTAGGAAAAGATCTTCTTCTTTGCAATCATCATTCACCCCGTCTAAACCGAAAACATTGACTTCTCCTTTGCCTTCTCGTGCAAATTCTTTACAGGTAGGTTCTAGTTTGAACCAAAAGGTAGTCCAAGCCAATGTTACTCATTTGGAATCAAAAAGAAACAACATACTTAACCAAAATAAGCTTGAAAACTCGAATAAATCACATTCGAAATTGAAACAAGTTGTAAACGGTACGGCGCCGTTACAAGCACCATTAAAAGCAAATAATGCATTAGAAAATAGGAAAGTTCAAAATAAAGAGGTCCCTTTCGAAGAAGCTGACGATCTAATAAAATCTGCGAACTCAATGCAGTCAAATTCAAGATTGCCAACCTCTGTTGAGAAAAAGTTATTGCAGCAAAACTCAGAAAATACAAAAGCCAAGATTAAAGAGGAAAAGAAAGAATTTATAGAAGGAGAATCGCTATCTCAAACTAATAATAACTATGATTCTACATATGATGAAGGGGAGGAGATACAGGAGGTAACGGAACAACTTAAAAAGGTTCGATTTATTGGTGTAGCCCCGATGACTGCAGCTGAAAACCCAAGACCAAAGAGACAAGGATGGTATAAGAAACCAGAAGTACTGCATTATCCACCACCTGCTGCTAGAACTATTCATGGGATAAGATATTATAGAAACCAGGAAGGTCTTGCTTTCAAATCTAGTTTAAGAGAGATGAATGCAGAAGAAACAAAACCAGACGGCGATGCATCAAAAGAATCTACAAGATCAAGGCTCACCTCCAAATTACTTGATAAGCTGAGATAATTGCATATATATTTTCTGAATATATCCTTAATATATATATATATATTTCTAGTTAAACACTGATTTTAATATAATAATATTCATCCAAGAGTAATCTTTCTGCTGTGATGGGATACTTTTTCAGGCGGACAATTGAAAAAAGCTAACATAAAAAACTAAGAATTAATATTTCAAGTTCATTTCAGAAAACACATGAAAAGTTATAAACTAAGATATATCTACAGTTATCTGGTATATAAAGCCTTATACATGTTCAATAATGCTAATTTCATCTCTACTTCCCAAGCCTAAAAACCAGGTAAAGGATAATCAATATAGCAGCAATAAACACAAAAATCCAGCGCACATTGACAATGAAAATATTATCAAACAGCTAACGCAGGATTCTGGAGATAATACGTTAGGAACTTCTTCTTCTGAGGACATATTTGATATAACGATACGCAAAGGTGTAAAGTTCAGTGATTTTATTCCTTTGAGACAGAATGATTTCACCTTAAAAATTCCGATGCCAACTGAGCAAGAAATTGACGACACCTTTCAACGAACCAAGAGAGCGTTTGAGAAGATTCTTTCAAAAAAAACTGAAGGTAAGTCTTCTGTCCCTTTAAGTTCAGAACAAGCCAACAAAAATTCTTACGAACTTGAATATTCAAACCGTTCCAGTGAAGGGAACAATAAGAGCCGGGTTGTGAAAATAGTTCAACATGCAGCTGATCCACTTCAACCCAATACCATAAAAGCTAAGAAGGTGGTTGCACCATCAACTGAGGATAATGAAACGCCGATTTTCCATAAGTCTGATGTGGGTAAAGATGACAAGAACGTTTTAAGCAAAGAAGAGAAGGAAAAATGGAATATACCTTCTGCTATTTCGAGCTGGAAAAATCCAAATGGTTACACTATATCTTTAGATAAAAGATTGGCATTTGATGCTAGATACAATAAAGATAATTTGCAATCAAATGATATAAATGAGAAGTTTGTTGAATTGTCAAATGCTTTAGAAGATGCAGATCGTGCAGCTAGAGAGGAGTTGAAAGAGAGAACTGCTTTGAAAAAGAAGCAAGCTGAAGAAGTGATTAAACAAAAAGAGGCTAACTTGAAATTATTAGCAGAGAAGGCAAGGGAGCATGAAGAAAATAAGAAAAGGTCAAGATATGAAGGTTCTACACAAAATAAAGAGGAAACTGAAGCAGAAAGAGTAAGAGCTCTTATACGAAAGGCTAAAACCCAAGAAGTTGAAAAAGATGTAAGGAAGGCTAAAATGAGTACGTCTGATAGATTGAGAAAATTGGCACATTCACAAGGAAGAGATGTTTCTGAAAAAATTATATTGGAAGCTGCTAAAGCAACAACAATGGGACATGTTTCCTATGACTCCAGGCTAATGTCCAAAGGTGCCAACGCTCATTCAAAGAGATCAGAGGATCAGGTGTACGATAATCCTTTATTTGTTGAACAAGATATAAGTCGTATATATAGGCCAAATGTATCTAAATTGGATGAAAAAATTGTAGATGAAAACGCATTAGAAGTACTGTCCATGAATTCCAAGCTTGAGCCTTCCTCTACAAGTACTGGGCCTATTGAGTTTACAGAAGCTGATACTGATGACTCAAAAAAGAATGCATTTGTGAAGTTTGGAATTCAAGATGAAAAAAAAGAATAAGTATTATATAATAGTTTGAAATATTATAAATATAAAAGTTTATATGCTGTCTTTTTCATATGTAACTATATGGATTATTATGCACGAATACATGCATTTCAATGTTTTCCAATGAATTATAATGAGTATTTGTTATGTTATGCTGTTTTGAATGAAAATTTATGAAAAATAAATGAATTGGGTTGAATTATCAACTGTCATTTTCATCTATACTGATATTATTAAATCTATCAAGACTCACAAATTCACTCTTTTGCATTATCATCATTATTTTTTTGCTCCTTCTAATTGTAAATTCTTCGATTTTTTTCATTGTACCACTCACTTTCACAGGATTAACTATGACTGGAATCGTGTCACCAAGTTTATCAATTAAAGCTAATGCTGCTACAATAATATCAGTATCTTCTCTGTGGCATCTTATAATCCCTGTTGAGGTCATGTTGGAAAAATATTTCAATTGAAGCAAAGATGAAGCTTTTCCTGACCCATAGTCACCAAAATTGAGCTGTAAAGAGTGCCTTATATCATTTATTATCATTTTTTTTGTTACTTCCTCAGGTGTCACTTTATGGTTCCTCAATAGTATATCTTTAGTGGTGTAATTATCTTCCAATTCTGCATCTTCTGTTGATGTTGGAAACAGGATTTCAAATAATATATATCGACTTTTTAAACGAACCATTTTTTATTTCTATAATTAAATTAGGGCTTTGATCTCTTGTCATCAATAAAAAAATATTGTAAGGTATTATTAGCAATATTTTCTGTACATATGACCTAATATAGGTTTCTGAATCGATAGCTCAGCTCATCAGTGATTATATTTTTTGTTCGGTCTCATCGAAATTTTCAATTATTTCAAGCTTATAGCGATTCAAAAATTTGATCAAGAATATGTTCATTAATATTATAGAAGATTATATATATATTTACAATAATTAATGGGAAAAGTACTTTACGATAACGAGAATAATATCTAATGGTAGTACTTTTTAAAGTGATGATTTAGTTCATTAACAGCTTGTGGAATGCCAGCGAATTTGATTCCTTGGCCTTGAAATGTATTGGTTTTACCACCACCTTTGCCGTCAATGAAATGGTTGCATTTCTGGAGCAAATCCGTGCCACTCAATCCATTCTGTAAGGCAGATTTGCTTAAATAGCACCCGTAAATAATTTTTTTTTCATTTCCTGCGAATAGAAATATCGATTTATCTCTGTTTTCAGATTTAAAAAGGTTTATTATCTCACTAATTGCTTTAGAACTTGGAGGGAGATCGATAAATTTGACCAAATATTTTGCAGCTATATTGTCTATAAAATAAAGTTCAAGCTCCTTCGAGAGCTTTGTGTATTCGTCCTTATCTTTCATTTTTAAATCATGTTTAAATTGCTTGTTTAATTTTTCCCATTTCTGCTTAAATTCATTTTTTGACAATAAAGAGATAGGTAGTTGGTTAATCAACACACTATATTCTTTCAACTTTTGTTTCTTGATATCTAAAGATGAAATATCGTCGAATTCTGATAAAAATTTTCTAAAATCATTCGCTTTCCTTTCTGCAGAAGCGGCCTCATCTCCTGTCACAGCAGATATCCTTCTGATACCCTTGGCAATACTGGTTTCTTCTTTAATAAGAAGTTTCTTAATCGATTCTGTATTATCTACATGGGTACCTCCACATAATTCAACAGGAATCTCATTATATTCTATTTTTGGACTACCAGCCAGACTTCCGATTTGTTTCCCAACGGCGACTACTCTCACAGGATCTGGATAAATCTCACCTGGAACAGTTCTGATTGACTGAATCATTTTAGCTTCTTCCAAAGGTATATTAGCAAAATGGACAGAACTGTTGCTTGCTATTATTTTGTTACAGAGTTCCTCGACCTTAGTTATCTCTTCTATTGATAATGGTTTTTTATTAGAAAAATCAAATCTCAGCTTTTCTGGAGTAACTAAAGATCCTCGTTGTTCAACAAACTTTCCTAAAATGTTTCTTAGAGCGTAATTTAAAATATGAGTTGCAGTATGATTATTTTTAATCAAGTTACGGCGCCCTTCATCATATGATAAATCTACTTGATCTCCTACTTTAAAAGTTCCTTCTGTCATTTTTCCTAAATGCAAAACATAACCATTATATACTTGGACATTCTCTACATTAAAATTGCTATTCTCTTTAGAAACGAAGATTTTACCAGTGTCATAAACTTGTCCTCCTTGTTCTGCATAAAAACTAGTCTTATCAAGGAATATTCCATAAACCTTATCTTGCTCAGTTATCTTATCCACAAAACTCTTACCGTCAAATAGTTTCAATATTTTCCCAGTGATAATAGTTTTCTCATATTTATATTTATCATCAGTTTTGGGCAAATGTTCTTCATTAAGCTTAGATATTTGATGAACATTTAATTGTATTTGCTCTTTTTCATTTGAACCATTTTTTTTTTTGGAAGCTTCATATGAATCCAATTTGGCTTTCTCAAAGCCCTCTTTGTCAATCTTGAGCTTTAGCTCAGCAGCCATCAACTCAGTTAGATCCAAAGGGAAGCCAAATGTGTCATATAATCTCCAGACATCTTGACCGTTTAGGGTTTTACTACCAGATTTAATTGCTTCATCTGCATATTCAGCAAATAATTTTTCACCTCGATCTAGAGTTTTTGCAAAAGCTGCCTCCTCTTCATCCAAAAGTTCATATATGTAGGTTGGATTTTTTTTCATTTCTGGGAAAACATCACCTAGTTGATTTATTACAACTGGTGCCAATTGTGAAAAAAAATGACCGATTGGATGATTCATATATTTGTGTACATATCTAGTACCTCTCCTTTGAATTCTCCTCAAGACGTACCCACTACCTTCATTATTGGGGATACCTCCATCAGCAAGAGCAACGATTAACGTTCTGGCATGGTCAGCAATTACTCTATATGCAGTATCAATTCCGTCTTTATCTTCGTCCCCAAACTTCCCTGTATATGCTCTCGCTTTAGTAATATCTTGAATTTTCTCAAATAGTGGCTTAAATATATCAGTGTCATAATTTGATCTCACATTTTGTAAAATAGATACCAACCTCTCAAAACCCATCCCTGTGTCTATATGCTTTGCTGGTAGAAGCTGAAGTTGGCCATCAGCTTCTCTGTTGAATTGCATAAACACTAAATTCCATACCTCCAAAACATCAGGATCGTCTTTATTAACTAGATGAGATGCATTTCTTCCACCAATTCTATCGTAATGAATTTCAGAACAAGGTCCACAAGGCCCCTGTTCACCCATTTCCCAAAAGTTATCCTTGAAACTTCCGGGTATTATTTGTGACTCAGGAACACCTGCAGATATCCATAAATCCCTTGCCTCTAAATCAGGTTTCAAATTGAGATCTAAATCACCCCCAAAATAGGTTACATATAAACGGTCTTTGGGAATTTTGTAGATTCTCGTCAAAAGTATCCACGAATATTCAATAGCTTCCTTTTTAAAATAGCCACCAAAAGACCAATTACCTAACATTTCAAAAAAGGTATGATGATATGAATCCATACCTACATCTTCCAAGTCATTATGTTTGCCTCCAGCTCTTATGCACTTCTGAGAATTGTAAGCACGTCTCAGGTTGCTAAACTTTGAATTTGGGTCAACAGTACCCAAGAAAATAGGTTTGTATTGGTTCATACCAGCATTAGTAAATAACAATGATTTATCATCGAACGGAATAACAGATGATGAGGGAATGTAAGTATGTTTCATCGATTTGAAATAATTGAAAAAAGTCTCTCTCACGGTCCTAGCAGACCATTGCATCTCTGTTTCACCAATTGTTGACATATTTCGTATATTAATGGGAGAAATCCTCTGAAATAGTAACGAATTCGTTACTATTGATGTTTTAATTCTATGTTTCAACGTTTTGGGGATTTAAAAATTCAGTCTACTAAACAAAATATTTTCTTACAATCCAGAATTTTTGAAGAATCACAATTCACACATATATTTATACTAATAGCAAATAGTAAACATTTATTGGAAATACAATGCACTCAAAATCTAGTCAATAGCAGACTTAGCTTGATTCCACTTCTTAACATTTGTATAACACTCAATTTAACCTTGAATTGTTTTTATCAATTGCACTATTTCTTGTTAGTATTAGAAATAGATATTTCAATTTTAATTTTATGATGTTAAGCAGCGCTGTGTGGCTGTTTCTCTTGACAAATGGCAAATATTGCTAAAGATAGTACCTTAAAACCTTTAAACTAGGAAGTTGGGGTCCAAGGATCAAAAATTGGGTATAATCTAATCCCTTCAAGAAGATTGAAAGTAGTTACGACAGTTACAAGAACTGCTTAGAGCTGTATTGTTTTAGGTTATGTGGTGCAAACATTCAATTCTAGTCTTTCAAGAACCGAGACTTCAAGAAGGGTCACTACAAATTGTAAAATTGCCAATTGCTTGGCGTTATCATATTCCAATAAATGGTTCTTTAAGTGACCTTTTACATTGGCAGTTGTTTGTAAAGTAATTGACTATTCTGGAGTGTTCTCTGTTTCTGTTAAAATTCGTTCAAACTCACTGGCATTTCTATATTTTTGCCTTTTCTCTTCGGAATAAATTAATTTAGTATAAGTTAAGTGAATTGAGCATAAATTGAGTATGGTGGGTATCGATTTTTATATGAATTGTTTGCATTTTTGTATGGGTTCATACTGTATTGTTTCTAATATTCGTCATTACGATCATAATTTTTCAAGCTCATCGCATAAGAAATGAAAAAAAACTGTTGACCCTAGTGGATGAACTAACAGGTATGTATGACTTATTCAATCTATAATGGACTTTTCAATGGTATATTAGGTGGACTCTTGATCAAAATATGGGTATTTTGGATACCTTGTAGTATTATATAATTGACTAGTTCACAGTAGAGTGGTCTTTGGAAAGGCAATAGGTTAATTGCGGGCTTTTCAGCTGACTTTTCAAGTGGTTTAAGAATGAACTCTAAAAGAGTTATGAAAACCAGCTCCAGTGATAGCAATAAAAGAATTAATGATGAACGAGTTGCCAAGCTATTTAATTCAAATGGAAGTAAAGATGGTCATGATTTTATTAAGAAGAGGTTAGCATGCTCGAATTGTAGAAGAAGACGGAAAAAATGTGATTTAGGATACCCTTGTGGTGACTGTCAGAGGTTGAATTTTACTTGTAATATTAATGAGGAAGATTTGAGGAAGAAAAGGCATTCTTCTACCTATGTTCAGTCGCTAGAAGCACACATTTCATACTTAGAGACCAATTTGCAGAAATTGGTGCAAAAAATGAATAGCGACAACAGTCAGCTTGATCAGAACAAAATCCCATCAGAATTCTTATCTACTTTATACGGTGATAGAGGAGAGCAAGTTAAAGATGTCTTGAAAGAAGAAGGAATAATAGACAATAATAAAATGCAAACAATTGGTGGTTCTAGAAGCAATATTGATACAAATTTAGGTGAGGCTTCCAGTAGCGATGATACGAAAGTTAGTAGATCTAATAGTGATAACAGTCTTTTTGAAAATACCTTTAGTAAATCCTCAGGCAATATAAAAAAGAGGAAGGCCTTAGTAAAAGGTAGTCTTTACCCAGAAGGACCTGTGAGTTATCAACCTAAGAGTAAATCAACAAAACTTGCCATATCGTCTCTAGTTTCTGATAATGAATCATTAAATAAAAATATCAAGTTTGGAAGTAGTCTCGATGAACTTCCTAACGCTTCTATAATTACTGATTACAATCAACGAAGTAAAAGTGGTTCTGACTTGGCTGGAGATTTCAAAAAAGAGCGTATCTCAGATTTGAAAACCACAATTATTGACAGAGGTAGATATCATGATGCAAACTTAATGAGCAGTGACCCTAATATATTGAAATCTCTTTCAAATTTCTATAAATGGCTTTATCCAGGTCATTTTATTTTTGTTCACAGAGAAAGTTTTCTTTATGGGTTTTTCAATGATGGTGAAAATAATTACGAAGGTTCTCATTATTGTTCAAAAGAATTGGTATATGCTATGTGTGCTATAGGGTCACGATTGTCATCAAATTTAGAGCATATGTCCGAAATATATTATGAGAAAAGTAAGGAGTCATTATTGAAAATTGTATTTGATGAAAATAATGTTGCAAAGATTACAACTGTACAAGCATTGTTCTGCCTTGCCTTTTATGAATTAGGGAAAGGTAATAATCAGATTGCATGGTATTTTTCTGGTTTGGCTGTTAGAGTTGGTTATGATATGGGGTTCCAGTTGAATCCTGAAGTTTGGTATGTAGATGACATAAATCTGCCATTAACCAAAAGTGAAGTCGAAATTAGATCAAGAATTTACTGGGGTTGTTATATCGCCGACCATTTTATTTGTCTAATGTTAGGCAGAACATCAACCTTAAACGTGAGTAACTCTACAATCCCTGAATCAGATGAATTACCTGAAGTTATTGGTACTGAAGAGTTTAGATTTGCCAGTAAACATATTCTTCAAATTTCATTACCTTTAAAGAATCTGATTATTTTATCAAGAATTGTGGAGATTTTCACTTCCAAGATATTCATCGAGACTGAAGATACTGCCCTAAAAGTTCAATATTTAATCAGGTTTAATTCTCAAGTTGCAAATTGGAGGCAGTCCCTACCAGCTTTTCTTAAATGGTCAAAAGATGTATTTGCAGATATTGAAGTTTCCACCGATCCAACTTTATCTCATTTCTGGTATTATTACTATATTGTTGGATTGAATTTTAATAAACCATTTATTGAAGACTGTGATGAAGCAAAAATTGTTGTTCTGGATATTATTGAAGATTTAAAGACACTGTTCAATAATTTCTTCAACATGTTTCATTCTTTCCATAAAGTAACCCTTTACCAATTGTACACATGTCTGTTAGCAATCAAGTGTTTAAAGAAACTTAAAGAGCTGCCAAGCACTCCCACAAACATCGAGAAACTAAATAACTTGAACTGGGACCAAGAATTGAAATTCTTCACAAATATTTTTTATAAAGAAATGTCAAAGGGCTTCGAACTTCCAAAGAGGTTAGAAGAAGACACAGAATTCGAGATCGAACAAGAAAAACAAGCTATGAACCAAGTGAATAACAATACTCATACCTATGATTTCTCCCTGAGTAACGAAATCGATGACTTGATCAAAGAATTGTTTGATATCAATGGCGAGTTCAGAGATCCGAATATAAACTTCACTGCAAGTTAACCCAAAATCACAGAAATAATCTCAACCTGTCCAGGAATTTTCCAACTTCATAATGAATTTCTGTAAATATTTAAACCACAATCGGTAGCAAAATGTAATCTTATGTATAATACAATAATATTAATGTCAGTAGTTTCTTAGCTACTGTAATGACATATCACTACTAACGAACAACCATAATGTAGTTGTAATTTTCCCTTTTGGGTCAATAGCTGCACCGTTCAATTCATGCTTTTTGGAATCATTCCCCTTTCAAAGTGCAATTTCCAATTTAGGAAGATAGAATCTGGGTAAGTACCAGGGGATATTCTGTAGTACAAGAAGATTGATGTCCTAAATGGAAATATTATTGACATGAAATTACCGAAAAGGGTTAGAAAAAAGAAAAGTGATTCAACAAACAAACCAAAACTAATAAGAAAAAGAAACGACTTAAGGCAACATTCTAAGAGATCTCCGTGCAAACCATAATAAAAAAGAAACGATATCTGGAGCACAGTAAAATAAAGTACAAGTAAATAAAAAGAAAAGATAGTCATTTTACCTGTCCCGTGTTTTCTAAAATAATGTAATTGACTTTATTTTCTCCCAAAAGAAATGTTCGACCGATTTTTTGATTTCCACCCAAAAAAAGAGAAATCGCGCAGAAATTGATAGATTTTATGCAATATTTCAAATGGTTTTTAACTCATTTCGAAAAAAATTTGTTTAATCATCTCATCGCATCTCATCTCATCTCGAAAAGATAATAAGAACCAAAAACCAAGAACTAAGAACCAAGAACTAAGAACCATAAACTATGAGCCAAGGCATAGATCTTGCACATTGTGAGTGATTGTTACCAATAGTACGGATAAATTTAGCTATTGTACAGTGGATTTTAATGGGGAAGAATGGTTATTAGTTTTTTGAGAATTGAATTGACGTTAGATCCGGATAATAGCTCATCTCAACTCTGTAGCGGACATTGAGTACTCCCTTGCTGGTATGTACTACAGAATAGTAAGCCATTTGGGTAGTTGCGATGAGAAATTTTGTTATTACTTATTCAGAAATTATTAATGTAGTATATATATATATATTTGTATATGTAGGTGTATATAAAGATGTAAGAACCTATAATTAGTTCAATTGGTTAATTGTTAAGTTGCCAGTTATTATATTTACGGTTTAGAGGACATTAAAAAAGATTAATAACGTCAGAAAAAAAAATGCTATATCAATCGCCCAGGGCTGAAATATCTTCCCTCAACTCGTTATTATTAACGGTAGAGGATGACAACTCTAGGTTAATTCAATTGTTGAACCAGAAATACCAGGAAGCTTCGAGTGCAATTGTTGCTGCGAACTTGCAAGACAGCAATGAGACAATGGGAGAAGAATTGATTCCTTCCCCTCCGATGTCTCCTATTAGCTCCCCATTGTGCTATTCTAGACAGAAGAACAGTGGTAATAATACTACCGATGACCAGATCCCTCCTCTCAAGGTGGATGTGGTATGGAAGAGTGGTCATTCAGATAAATTATTCAAGAGAATGACTATGGATTTTTTGAAACAATATAGATCATTCTCCTCGGGGAAAATATCTTCCAGTAATACTAATATACACGCTCATAGAAGACCAGCTGCGGTTAAAAAACAATTGTCTGTTCTATCGTCTTCTTCAGAATTTGAAAGTAGCGGTGGTTACAGAACAAGAGGTAATTCAAAAAAGAATTCCTCTAACGCTCTAGAGCATGAAGATGAAAGTTCTTTGGAAACTTATAAAAAGCCAACCATTTCTAGGGTAAGAAAACCAACCACACCTATCCGTCGCGGTAGGAAATCAACTGGAGTTGTTTCTGCTTCTTCTATGCATTCGCCATTATCATCTTTGAAAGCCCTTCAGGATATGACACAATATATTCCTAATAGGTCCTGGATAGCTTTAGAAGATTATTCACCACCTTTAACTACTTTGCCAGATAATGATTATTGCTTGAAAATAGAATGGAAAGGCTCTTCGATGAATTTGTCTGATGATCCATTGAAGGATCAGTTGCATCCAGCAGAGATTGTTCTAGCTCAGATACTTCGTCTGCCCTGTGATTTATATTTGGATTCTAAGAGACGTTTATTTTTGGAAAAGGTGTATAGAATGAAAGAAGGTCTGACTTTTAGAAGAACAGATGCTCAAAAAGCATGCAAAATAGATGTTAATAAAGCATCAAGGCTATATGCTGCGTATGAGAAGATTGGTTGGTTAGATGATTCACATTTCCAACGCTACATTTAAGTAAATGTTAATTCAAATGGTTCTTTAAGGAAATAATATTTTTACAAATTATTAAAAAAACTGGTACCATGGAACAATGCATATTTTTTGGGGGATACCATACATAGGTGGTTATAAACAGTGTGAGATACTGTTATTAGATTGCATTATCTAAAAAAAATTATTTCTTTATTTTATTTAGGTTTTATTATAGGATAGTTCGATTTTTATTTTATTTTTATTTATTCTAATTATTCAATTTCATTATATTTGTTATATGGATATAGTTATATATACCTATTAATGCATGCTAAAATGGGATGGGTTTGTCTTAATGTTGGTTGTGATGTCAATAAAGTACGGTTAACTTTACTACAACTCGTGTAAAACCTATAGTTTACTTGAGTTGGCTCTCAAGAGCCGCTAAATCAGGGTTCTTAATATTAATATCATTCGTTATCGGTTCTGTGATTATTGAGGATTCGATATCATTTAAATGGCTTTGCGTCAATATTTGTTTTACTCTAGCATCAATATATTTAGATCTTGATAGGGTTTGTAAATTTGCTGCATCAGTACTTCTAATGCTATCAGATTCGTTAGAAGAAAGATTTTGTACTTGTTCTAATGAAGCATATTTCTCGCTCTCGATATACATTTGACGAAGTTTGGTTGTCAGAAATTTCATGGAATCATCTATGGGTTTCAAAGTATTATACAGTTCTTTTGCAATATCTGAGTGATCGCAATTCAGTACTTGAAGCACAAGTAATTTGAACTTTTGAACTTTATCATGTAACCTTCTCAGTTGTTTATATTTACCTTGTAACTGTTTGTTCAAATAGAATGCTTCTTCAATTAATTGAATCTTCTCATTTAGTAGAGCTTTACTTTTGCTAATTTCCTCTTCAGTACCAATTATCAAATCCCTTTGGTTCTCCAACCGAAATACATTCTCATCTAACAGCTCATTTGGAATTCTTAAAATATTTCTAAGAACATATAATTCAAATTTATCAAAATTTTTATCCACTGAATATTCTAATAATGTCTCTAGCTTTCCAATTCCAATTTTCACCTCATCAGTATAGTCAACACCATCAATTGTGCTTTTACCCAATAAATATTTCTCCATGGCTGCTGTACATTTGTACATAATTTCATTTACAGCATTAATGATATCATCGACCAGAGAAATTGGTGGATATTGTAAATGTTCAGTTAAAATTGTAGTCGATCTTAATGTAGGAGCTGACATTATTACTTAGTAGGTTCTTTTTAATTCTTATTTTTATCTCTCTTTTCAAATACCAGAATAAATAATATCAATATAGAATAAATTATTCTGGTTATTTCGCAGTAACCTTCTTTTATAATCTGATTAATTGTTTACATTTTTCATTTATTTCAGTTTTTCAGTTGTTATGTTTTTCATTTTACGTGTAAGGCCTTTGCAAAAAATATATCGAAAATGACACTATAAAGAGGTGATATTGAGAATAGTTGAGAGATCAGTAACTTATATAAATAGAAGAATATTCAAGTCCAAAGAATAGAACTATTAATCACTTTTCTCTCTTGAAAAACCCCAAAAATGCCATGTCAATTGGCTATATGGTGTGACCTGAAAGTTGTTGATTTTTTACATTTAGGTTGTTAATTTGATTGTCGAGTGGGAGGGGCCTGGTCAGACATTGATATTGTGTTTAATAAACAAAGTTATGTGATAACCTTTTTTATAATGTGAAGAAATACCAAATATTAAAAATTTAAATTTTTTATACAATATGTACATTAGTCTAATGATAATTATGATTTATTTATTATGGTCAATACACTCGAGAAGACGATCATTCTATACCGAAGACTGGCTTTAATTTTTTGATTAACATCCAGTCAGCCTTGGAGACTTGGTCTCTGAAGGCCTTGTCCTTTAAGGTATCAATGGATCTTCTGGATAGCATAGCATATAGAGTGTCAGTTTCGTCAACATGACGGCCCCAGATTGGTTGTTGACCGGAAGGATCTTCCAAACGAACAGCAACACCTGCAGCTGTAGTAGTTTTGGTAACCTCATGAACAGGTTGGTGATTGATTTCAAGAGAGACAACCTTACCCAACAGTAGAACCATTTTTTCTTTTGTAACTGGGTCGGTTCTAACAGCACAGATAGGAGTACCCATCTTTAAAGTACCATCAATAACATCTACACCGATAATCATTGGACCACGCTTGTTGATGATTTGTAAAGTGTTCATGACACATGGGTAAATAGCATAATCCAAGAAGTTCTTACGACGATCTTCCAATAATTTTTCTTGATAAGCAGTAAAGGCATCAAATAAATGATAAATAATGTCGGCATTAAAGACCTTAATACCTTCTTTAGCAGCATATTCTTCAGCTTCTTTATCAATCTTGACATCGAAACACAACATTACAGCATACTCAGGTGCTCTTTCCAACATAGTACATGCCTTCATAACATCACGCTTGTAAACAGGACCTAAACCAATAGACATGACTGGAATTTTCATATCCTTCAAGAAATCTAGTAAGGCTTCTAAGGAACCTAATGTTGAGGCTTGAACGGTTACACCCTTACCTGAAGTATCAACTGAATCTAACAAACCAGTTAAATCGTCCATAACTTCGTCCATTAACTCTTCTTCATCGTCATCTGGACCGACAACCAATAATCTGGAACCAGCAACAGCCTTTTCTAAATCGTTAGCAGCAATCTTTACACCTAGAGCAGCTTTAACTTCTTTATGATGAACATATTCTGATTTCAAACGCAATTCACGGAGTGGCTGCGGTGTCAATAATGCTCTGATATTGGTGACAATTGGACCATTCATACCACACAGCACAACACGGTCACCTTCTCTCAAGTAACCATTAGATAAAATAACATCGATAGTAGTACCTAAACCTTCAACAACCTTAACTTCAAGGACAGTAGCAGCAACATGAGATAAGTACATTAATTGTTTAGACATTCTCTTTTGGGTCAATTCTAATAGTAACCATAATAAATCTGGTACACCTTCACCTGTAACAGCTGACGTTGGAACAATAGAAACATATTTAGCCAAGTTCTTGTTTTCATAGTACAATTCTGAATTTAAACCTTGTTCAGCTAATTCAATCTTGATATTGTTCAATCTAGTTTCAAATTCTTCCTTGACAGCTCTAGTTTGTTTTTCAAAAGAATCTCTGAAGGCATTGTTAGGAATTGTTTGCCAGTCATAAAGTCTATCAATCTTATTCAAAGCGACAATAAATGGAGCCTTTCTGTCTCTTAATAATCTAATAGATTCAATGGTTTGTTGTTCTAAACCATGCATAATATCAATAACTAAAATAGCAATATTACATAAGGAAGAACCTCTTGAACGTAAATTAGTGAAAGATTCGTGACCAGGAGTATCAATAACTAATAAACCTGGGACATCGAAAGTTTGTTTCTCGAATTGAGCCATAGTCTTGGTTTTTTGTTTAATAGCATCGATTGGGAAATAAGTAGCACCAATTTGTTGGGTAATACCACCAGCTTCACCACCTTGAACATTAGTTTGTCTAATTTTATCTAATAATTTAGTCTTACCGGTATCAACATGACCCATGATAACACAAATTGGGGAACGCATTTCCTTTTTGTTGGAAGCAGATGCAGAAACTGATTCCTTGACAGCTGGAGATACAATTTCGACTTCAACCTTTTGTTCAGAAACGGCTTTTTCACTGACATCTTCTTCTTCTTCACCTTTTTCTGCAACTTCTTCAGCAGCTTGGGTAGATTCTTGAACTTCCTCTTCATCGTCATCTAATGCTAAATTTTCCCAATCATCGATCAAGACTTCTTCTTCTCCTTCATTAGAACCGGCCTTTGATTTATCTGCGGCAGAAGACTTGTTATTTTTATCATCTACTAAAGCATTAGCATCAGTAGTTTGCTTCTTCTTCTTCTTACCATAGACAATCTTCTTCAGTTTTTTAACTTCTTCTTCACCTTCCTCGTTGTTGGCCATTTTAGCTAAACCTGCAACCTTAACGTTACCAGAAGCTAATAATGCAGCTCTTCTTCTTTCCATCAATTTTTTTTCTTCTTTTTGCTTCTTGGTCAATAATTTACCTTCTGCCTTTAATCTTTCACGCTTCAACTTTTCTTTCTCTCTCTTTGCTGCTTGTGACTCTTCCTTTTCCTTTAATTCTTGAGCTAACTTATCTTCTTCTTCCTTAGCCAATCTTTCTTCTTCTTCTTCCAAAAGTCTCTGTTCCTCTTCAAATTGTTTTTTCAATTCTAATTGTTTCTTCAAAGCAGCTAAACCAGCTGGGACTTTCTTGGCTTTCTTTCCAGAAGCGGCAGGTTCCTTCTTTTCTGCACTAGGAGAAGCTTTTTTAGAAGCATTTTGCTTTTCAGCTTGTAACTTCTCTTGATTTTGTTTATTCAATTCTTTGTTCTTTTCTTTCTGCAATTGCTGTTGTTGCTTCTTCTTTGCAGCTTCTTCCTTCTTCCTTTGCTTCTCAGCTTCCTTCTTTTCTCTCTCTTTCTCCTTCTTTGACTTCAACACTGGTCCACCACCATTCTTAACTTCTTCTTCTTGCTTCTTATCAGATTTCTTCTTAGACTTCTTCAAAGCTGACATGAAGTCAGCTTCAACAGCCTCAGAGCTAGCCTCAGCACCACCTTCAACAGTCTCAGCACCATCGACTTGGCCTTCTGCAGGACCACCAAACTCTTCAGCTTGAGGTTGGTCTGCTTCAAAATCTTCGTCCCAGTAATCTTGTTGGTTCTTCTTTCCTTTCTTAGCCATCCTAACCAATCGTTCTTTCGTTGCCTATACTTAGAACCTTCAATTTTCACCAATAATTCAATTCAATAACCCCCTTATATACCTTTCAGCAAACATAATAACCATTACAAAGAACAATTTATATTCTTTGTGTGTCTATTAAAATTTTTCTTGGACTGAAATTCGTTGATAACCGTGTTTAGTGACTGAAAAATCTCACAGGTGACAGAAAGTAACAATCTGTCACCTGTAAGATATTCAATGAATTAAAGATAAATTACCTTTGAAAGAGAGACAACTAGCAAATTGGAGCTTATTATGTGGTTAATGCTCATATAATATAGTGTGAAGTTACTCGTAATGCATTCAAAATCTTCAGTTTATTGATAATTTAGTGTCTAAAATGGTCGTATGAGATGACAAATTTGAAAAATTTTCAACGTTCATGGCAGTAGAAGAGATGAGATGAGTTTATAAGAAGAGTATATATGAATTTTTAAAGGTTAATAATTTGATGTTTGTTCCTATTTTCAGGTGAATTGAGAACCTCAAGAGCCGTCGATACAATTTTATTAGATAATGTCCACAACTGTTGAAAAAATCAAGGCCATCGAAGATGAGATGGCCAAGACTCAAAAAAATAAAGCTACGTCTTTCCATTTGGGTCAATTGAAGGCTAAGTTAGCCAAATTGAGAAGAGAGTTGTTGACGGCAGCTACGTCCACCGGTGGTGGTGGCGGTATTGGTTTTGATGTTGCTAGAACTGGTGTTGCCAGTGTCGGTTTTGTTGGGTTTCCCTCCGTTGGGAAATCGACTCTGCTGTCTAAACTAACTGGTACCGAATCTGAAGCTGCTGAATACGAGTTCACAACTTTGGTAACTGTTCCTGGTGTGATTCGTTATAAGGGTGCCAAGATTCAAATGCTAGATTTACCAGGTATCATTGATGGTGCTAAGGATGGTCGTGGTAGAGGTAAACAAGTTATTGCTGTTGCAAGAACTTGTAACTTATTATTTATTGTCTTGGATGTTAATAAGCCTTTACATCATAAACAAATCATTGAAAAAGAATTAGAAGGTGTCGGTATTCGTTTGAATAAACAACCTCCTGATATATTGATAAAAAAAAAGGAAAAAGGTGGTATATCTGTAACAAACACTGTCCCATTAACCCATATCAGTCACGAAGAAGTCAAGGCTGTTATGAATGAATATAGAATCAATAGTGCTGAAGTCGCCATTAGATGTGATGCTACCGTCGATGATTTAATTGATATATTGGAAGCCCCAAGCAGAAGATACATGCCTGCTATTTATGTTTTGAACAAAATTGATTCTTTATCCGTTGAAGAATTAAGTTTATTATACAGAATTCCAAATGCTGTTCCAATATCCTCAGGTAGGGAATGGAATTTAGATGAATTGTTAGAGGTTATGTGGGATAGATTGAATCTTGTAAGAGTTTACACAAAACCTAAAGGTAAAATACCCGATTTTACAGACCCTGTAGTCTTGAGATCGGACCGTTGTAGTGTCAAAGACTTCTGTAACCAAATCCACAAGTCTTTAGTCGATGATTTCAGAAATGCTTTGGTATTTGGTGCTAGTGTTAAACATCAACCTCAATTTGTAGGGTTAAATCACGTTCTCGAAGATGAAGACGTTGTTACTATCTTGAAGAAATAGTTATTAACAAAAATCAATCAAGTAATGATTTGTTAAAAGTACAATTAATCCTGGCACTGATCAAACATTACTTGACATACAAATAATTGCATAATCAGAAAGGAACAAACTAAAATAATTATATCAATCTATCTATATATATATAAATACTCGTATATATAATAAGAAAATATTATTAAAAAAAAGTATCATATTTATTCATTAACCATCTATAACTTTGAATAAAGAACTTATTATATAGGATAAGTCGAAGATACTGAACTTAGTTTAATATACATCTACAAGCATAGCTTTGAACATCATTTATGTATCGAGAATAGTATTATAATTATTATATCTGGATTTAATGTGAATATTATCATTGACAATATTCTTTATCATTATTATTATTATTATTGTTATTATGATTGTATTATTATTATTATTATTATTATTATTATTATTATTATTATTATTATTATTATTATTATTATTAGTATGATTGTATTATGATTAGTATTATTATTATTAGGTTTCGAGAATTAGTAGTACTTGTATATTATTGTGTTGGTTGCTCTTTTTCATTTGATTTAAATAGCTTTATTAAACACAACTTTGATTTTTGACCTTTTCTGAGTCCAGCTCTGATCTTAACCTTTGAACTTCAAGTTCATATAGTCTTTCGTTGTTTTGAAGATATTCAATGTACTCTACAGCTTTTTCTAAAATAATACTTTTATTAAGTTTTGCAGTTGATGGTATTATCATTGAACTTGGGACAGGTAATGCTACACTTGATCTATTGTGATTATCCGAACCATTAAAGTCTTTGCCAGACGTCTTGTTTTTAATTGATTCCGACACTTCAAAAGCAGTGTGGTCACTGGCAACCCAAGGGATTGTTTGTTGTAATTTTGCAATTTTTGTGTTGATATTAATCCTGTATCTTTTTTCGATCTTATTATGTGCTTGTTTCTGATGAGTAGTGAGTCTCTTTCGTGGTGCTCTTTTCTTTGGCTTGACAGGTTGTGTTGATTTCAAAACAATCGTGGGGATAGTTTCAGAATCTGGATGTTCTCGTTTGATTGGAAAGTTGTCAACTTGTGCCAAAAAATGAGTGTTCGAAGGAGAACTACCAGTGGAATCAGAAGTTGAATACGAAATAGTATCCGATAGAATGTTCTCCAATGGATCCATCCAAGAAGCAGATGTATCTAATGAGAAACCAGAACCTGAAATAGGATTCGAATCAGAAGAATCAATAACAGAATTATTATCCTTATCATCTGGTAAAATCCAGGCATTAAAATTATTAAAAACAGAATCAATCATTTAAGCAAAGTATTAAAATCAATTAGCTAATATAGTAAACTGTTGAAAATCAGATAAATAAATATTGGAAGGGAAATGGCAGCAATATTAATCCTAACAGTGTTATTGATTATTTCGACAATGTATACCGGGGTCTGATTGTTGTTTACTTATTCTATAACAGTATAATATAAATAATAAATAATAAATAATAAATAACAAATAATAAATAACAAATAATAAAAAAACAAAAGAAAAAGGAAAAAAAATAACATGTTTTAATTGAAATTCTATCCATTTATATATATCACAAGTTTAGATCCTTCCATATTTTGGGACATCTCAATTCTGCTAAACTATCTCTTATGCCTACCGATTACCCAATGAATACCAAACAGAAACCACCAACGGCATATAAACATCTAACCCACATCCACTAATCTACAATAGAAGAAACACACACAGTAGCCTAATTGGTAATGATGCAGTTACAATCGCTATTCCCAGCTTTTTTTATTAAGACATCCGAACCGATTGTAGCTTAAACTCTATCATAAGTTCCATAAAACAACAATCTTAAATTCAAATATTAAAGAGTATTAATATTCATTAGAAGAAAGTCTTCACGATTATTACCTAGTAACAATTTAGCAAACTAGTAGTTACCAAAAACAGCTAAGACTTTATTTGGATTGACCTTTCTGATCTTAGGATGTTCATAAGGATAAGCACAGACGGACATACCCATAACCAATATTAAAGTGCAATATCATACTGAGAAAAAAGAAACGAAGTATTGATATTATTAGCTATTTTATCATTCATACTCAATAAATGAATAAGTCAATTTATTAGATTATTCAATAGACTGATTTGGATGGAATTGAATTGAAAAATGCAGACAATTAATGCAAGGTGTGCTGTGCTGTACTGCCTCATAAATGAAGTATAATGATCTATTGAAAGGAATTACTCTGGGTTGAGTAATGTTCTGTAGGCCCTAACTCAGATCTGAGATCAGTTTTGTTGCGTTGGTGTTAGTGTTAGACCAGATCTGGGCGTGCTTTGAATGAGATTCGATTTTGTTCTGATTAGAACATGCGGGATAACTCGAATTCTTTTAACCCAGCTGGTTTGGAAATTTTTCATAAACGAATTGCAAGTTGAGGTTGGGTTCGAGTTGGAAGCTGAGTTGAGGTTTCAGGAAGAAAACTGCACGGGATGGAACTTTCCCCCCTCTTCTTTTCTTTGGATCGTCAAAATTTTTTGTAAACACCTTCGAAATATGTGTTTTACTCTGGGACTGTTTTCTGCACACCTCAACCAATTGCCATAGTAAGAGCTTCCGCAGACTTTGTATTTCCATCTCGAGCCGGATAGTTTAATGTTACCATGACATGTCGCTATGCCCAATTTTTCTAAATAGATCAATTTTGATGGCTTACTTTCAATTCTTCGGCAACAGTTGAGCTAGATAGAAGACATTCTCAGGCATTGACTGAGGTATTTTTTATTGCCCATCCAATAACTTACCTTTTGTAAACATATTCCCCTCCATTACTTTATTTTTTATGGACAAAACCTCAAGTCGTAGTTACTCATTGAGCTCTCACATTCTGCAAGCTACGGAGTTAGTCAGTAAGCGAGTATCTCTTTAAATTTTAATTCATTAGTCTGGATTTGTCTTAATCGAGTAGCAACCACATTTTACGTTGCAACATAGATGAAAAATTTTCACGGTTCTTGTAGCCATTGAAAAAAGACGTATCCCTGCTAATAACGGTTGTAACCGAATTTCAAGAAAGTTGATGGGAAATGCTAAGATAATCATTAACATTGTTTATTTTTTGTCTCATTAGTGTCCAGTTTGTACTATGGCGTCGTGCTGTAATAGGAAAGTGGTGTGGTGTGCTGGTGTGAGAATCAACAACTTTTCCCAGATTCAAAATAGGCCTGTCCAATTAGTAATTGGTTTAGATATGTTTATTAGGATTTTTGCTGTTGTTTTAGTGTAGAGGATCACCATGATTGATTAACAAAGATATGTTTCCGCAGAATTTCCTAATTAATCAAGAATTTTTTTCATTTGTTTTGCTTAAGCAGCGGTCAGCGCAGAGCCAGATAAATTCATTAATTTGTAATTTGAGGTATCATCTAATATTAACCTCAATAAAGTCTAAATTTCCCCGAGAGTTGGTTCTGAACTATTTTAATGCAGTATCAGACTTATGATGATATAGTTCAACTTTGAATTAAATTCAATTGCACAATGTCATATGTCCTAATTTCGAAAATCTAATAGACAAATAACAATCAAATTAGTTAACAACTCCTGCTGGATATCGTTATGTTGCATATAGATAATTAATATTTTCCTGAGGACATCAATACGTTAACAAGGTTTCAGTGGAAATTCGTTTTATTGGAGTGCCTTTTTCATTATTGTTTCTTTTCAGATTGAACCTCAAGGAATATTGAATGCTTTTGATAAATAGATAATACCTTTATTAGACATCATTGATGTTAAACTAGAACATATATGCATCTAAACGGAAAGATACAACTAAAATAGTTCCTGACGGATTCCAAGTTATGAAGTATCTCAATTTTAAAATTTATGTAAAGGTAATGTTGCCTAAGTGAACACTAAATCAGTAATTAATTAAAATCAGTAATATATTATAACTTTCTCTAATGCTCTGGCAGTTGTAGTTTACTTTTTAAATTTAAGTATTGAATCTAGCCAAATTAATTACAACCGGCAAGGCTGTTTTAGTTGCGTGACTGTTGTACACATTGAGACATTTTACTTATTTATGAAAGGGCAATTAATTTATTTGATATATTTACCTGTAGTTAAGTGAATAATCACTGACAAAATAAAGTTTTGCATGCAAAGAACTAGCAACCAGTAACATGACATGCCGCAATTAGATCTAAGCTTTTTACATGGTTGGAGAAATTCAATGGTACGGAGATCTAAGAGTTGCTCAATATTTTCTTCTCATATATCATTTCCAATTTAGTCAAATGCTTGGCAATCCATGGATGTTCGAAACTTTCCATACTTTCCATTCTCTTGGAGACATCAACATTCAATAGGTTGGCAACAAAATTTCTTGCTGAAGGTGAAATTTGCTTCCACTGAGGAATATCAAAGTTTAGTTTACCAACCCGGGATAACTTAACTATATTCACTTCATTACCATCTCCATAAAAAGGAGATATACCAGTGAGCATAATATGGGTGATAACCCCAAGTGACCACATATCACATCTCTCATCATATCCCTTACTGAATTGCTGGGTTGATAATAAAATGTGATCCATCGCATTATTGGATTTATGTACCGAAGTTGAATTACTAGTTTTGAATCCAACTTCCGGCGCACAGTATTCAGGAGTACCAACCACAGTAAACATTCTATTAGTGTTACAACCTTTTTGTCCGTCGGTATTTTTAGCTATTCCAAAATCAGCTAACACTATTTTAGGATATATCGTTTCGGGTGAACATATGAGAATATTATCCAATTTCAAATCCCTATGAACTACTCCATGGCTGTGCAAATATTGAAGAGCCTTTAAAATTTGGTAGACGATAATGAGTGCTTCCGTTTCAGGTATTGCAGCCAACCGATCCGTTTTGGCTAGGTAAGAGAACAAATCCCCACCTGCAATCAGATCTTGAAAGATGTAGTAATTATCATTAGAATCATAGAAGGTGTGGTGAACCTTGATTATATTAGGATGGTCAAGGGTCAACAATATCTTTGCTTCTTTATCCAATCTATGTGGCTTTAGTTTAATGATTTTAACCGCAAAATTCTCTTTTTGCCTATTTGAGACTTTATTTGAAGTATTAAAATTGCTTACATTATTTTCCGTCTTGTATGCAACCATTACATGACCAAATGTCCCGATACCAATGATCTTATCTGAAATTTCCCAATTTTTGATCCTTTTTTGGAATCCTAAGGAATTAGGACTTCTCACACAGGTCAATTGAGATACCTCTCTAAAGATCATGACGTGGTCATTAATCAAAATCTGATCCTTATCATTCAGAATATAAGCAAAGTTCTTTTTCAATTCCCTTGAATCATTAATTAAAGTTCCATTCAGAGAATAATCTTTTAAATAAAACATCGGAACACTATGCTCATCAAATAGAACAGCCCATATAATACAATGAATCGAAGAAACAGACGCATCCTCAATCACAAAATCACATACTGAACTGTTTCTACCTATTTTAATGATCGAATGTTTATAAATATTCAACTTCTTCGGATGCCCATGAAGAGTATTAGCATTACCGCCAACCAATTCTAAATATGCAAGTAACTTACCAGACATAACAAACACTTGCCAATTTCACTATCTACTTCTTTCTAATAGTAAATTCCAATTAATTATAACCAACAGGACCTTATACCTAAATTTCTCGATACTTCAAGCCTTACTTATATTGTAAAAACTATGATCTTTGCTGCTTTTATATATTTATAGAATGGTAAATCTTTATATATGAAACCAAAATACATAGCCGCCGAGTGGCACTTTTTATACTCAAAAAAAAATCTCCAAAATAAAAAGTATATAAAAGGGACAAATATTTCGGTAATAAAGTTGCCTTATATTCTCCATTATGGCACTATTGTAAGAGGCACGATATGAATTTGCTGACAAGGATACTGTCTCAGTATATGTATATGGTTATGGGAGAATGGTTTGAGATGAAGGCAGTGTTGAGAAGGTACAAAGGTAAGATATAATGGTTAATTGGCCGGTTGATTTTGTTGGTGTTGAAATGATGATAAAAAGAAGTGACTATGAAGTGTCAATATCGGGATGTATTTGCTCTCAATGGGTAGAACAAAGCCTGTGTACAGAAATCGAACAGGTTTACCCATGTGCAAAGTCCGAATCTAGCTTATTCTCAGTTTTAAATGGTTTTCAATGGGCTTTCCATTCAATTAATCCATGGTACCATTGTTGTTGAGATCAATGCCAATACCTTTGCTTGCATTCGAGGTAGCCGTGCTCATTGTTCGTTGCGGGGAAGCATGTGACTTGCTCAAAATTTCGATCTTTTTACGCATACAAAATTGTATCGAAGGAGTTGAAAAATTAAGGATTATTAATTAAGTGAACGTCTCACAAATATATAAATGAGTTTGAAAATAGGCAATTTAGCGGTCTGGAAGTGTTTATGAGGTTCCTATATTGGTAAAATATGTCACAAAAAGAGTAACACAATTCAAAAAACTAATTATATTTTATGAGTAACGAACATATTATTTTATATAAGTTAGGAACAATCAATTAAGTAATTCGGCTAGATTGAGAATAACACAAAAACAAACATACAAGCTCACTCACCTTTCAGATATTAAAGGTGGAAGAAAAGTCATATAAGCAGTCATACCAATGTCATTACCAGATACGCCACTGCATTGTAACCCAGATGAACTTAGCCATCTAAACAGATTAAACGATTTGAATGATAGTGATTTAAATGATTTGAATTTAAATCCAGAATTAGAGGACGGTACAGATATGGAAGTCGATCAAGATCGACAAGACAACCGTCTAGATAAAAAAAGGAATGCCTTACTTTTAGATGAAGATATTTCTGATGATGTCGATGATTTCAAGCCAAGAATTAATATCGGTTCCCCATTCTCATCGAATTCAAACTTACGATCAGAACATAACCCAAACCAACCAGGTGTTCCAACAAGACGTTTATCTCTGTCCCAGCAATCAAAATTTATTAGTTATTGTGATGAACAGCTAATGAATATCCAGCGTAGATTCGTTCAATCACGAGGACTAAACTATAATATGATGGGTTATGAAGATCTCGAAACGCTTTTGAAAGATTTGAAATCCTTTGTTGACTTTATTTGGTTTTCCATAGATGGCATACCAAACTCGGAATATTTATTAAAACAAGATCTCTACACATTTGAAAAAGAATTTGAGGTCAGAAATGAGGGTTTACCTGTAGAAAGGTCAAGAGCATTTGGACAGGTTTCATACCTCCTAAGAATCGCAGATGATCTAATGGAATTTACAGAAAAGTTTGATTTGACCCAAATAACATTGGATAATAAAAACTCGACAGTTTCCAAATTATTTAAGCTACTATTTATTTTGGATAAGATATTCGCTAGGCTGATAGATGGTACCATCCCTGGTAAAGTAAAAATGACAGGTACTGATGCTGTAAGATTATGTGGAATTGCAGAGAGAACCAGAATGAAGCTACCTACCTACTTTGAAAGCCAAAACATACAAGGATATCATTTTGAATTGAGCAAAATATATCTTGAAAGTCTGGAGAGATGTGCTACATGAAAATCTAACAGTCTAGATATTCTATATATAGACATTTCAATCAAGTATTATTTGCAAATTTTGATTTTCTCTTGCATTAAATAACATTATATTATTTATACTAATGAAATAAAAATGAAAATGTTAATGAATTGTTCTTACTTATTTTGTATCATGAAATAATGCTATATATGCCATACGATAACTGCATGCAAATGAGTTGTGGATACAAATTAATACTTAGATTTGCTCTTAGGATTGCACTTGTGGCTGTGATGATGCAGCTAACAGCGATACTGCTTTATAAGTACTCAAATCCAAGATAACCGTCACGTCTTTTGTAATTTTTGCTAAAGAAGCTAAATTTGGACGAATTTCATTTAAGGTTGGCATTTCAGCCATCACAAGTTTTGTATTAGCTAAAATAGATATAATTGACTTCAAAAAAGAATTAATATTTTCCCAGGTAATCGTTTTCTCGGTATTTGTTGAATATTTTTGAGCAAAAGCTGGATCAATAGAAGTTAGAATACTTAACCTGCTTTTCAGAACTTTTGATAATTCCATTGACTGTCTACAGGTACCTGCTAAATCATGTATCTTACCAGTTAATGATTCAGTTATTTCTTGTTGACCGTGAGAACTAGCAATAGCTGTTTTGGATATTGCGGCTGTTAATTGGTCATATACTACAGCTACCATCCTAATGACGGTTAACAGCGTTTGATGCAGTTGTAAATCAATATCTGTATCCATGAGATTGGCAGCAGTGGGTGTTGGTGGAATGGGTGGCATGATAGCTGTTGAATTTCCAACCACCGATGTAGAAATACTTAGAGAACCTGTATTACTTTTAACTTTTGATAAAGTTGTTGGAGGAAAAATAGGATTTGTTGATTGAATAGGATGGTCTGCTGGGCCATTTTCGGAATCAGTTTTACTGGTTTCATTTTCCTTGGTCTCTGATAAATTGGACTTTACTCTTGGAGACACTTGTCTATTTGGGTGATCCAATAATTTATCAGTTACCGACAATTGCGGCACAGAATTGGACGATCCAATCTGCCCCCTGTTATTAGCATTTATGCTCGTCGTAGATAACAATGATCCACTGGAAATGTTTGATGCAACTACAGGAGAAGCAGTCACGCTTGTCCCAGACTGAACTTGAATAGATGGACTTGAAATTGAGTTAATTAAACTTGGAATTCTTCCTTGAACTGTGTTACTTCTCGTTCTTGCACCAAGTTTTATAACAGAATCGGTTGAATTGGCTGTACTGGATATATTTAATGCAGTAAATGAGTGTTGATTTTTTTTAGAAACTGTTAATTGTTCTGGAGAAATCAAACACCATGCATTATATATTTCACTGTATGAAGTCAACATTGTCATATAGAACATCCTAATAAAACATAAGTCATCTGCCTGGAAAAAAGTATCAAAATTCTTTAATAACAGACCAAAGATGGATTTAAAGTTCTCATTGATTTTCAAACATAATTTTAACAACGCTAAGTCATTTGCTGTAACTGCCTTTTCTGACTTCTCTAGTAATTCTACTAAATTATCAATTTCTATTCTTACAGAATATAATAATGAGACTACATCGGCTGCAACCGATTTCTCTTTACAAAAGGAGGTAATCTTTCTAATATTTTGTTGACATTCGGAGAAACTAAATAATAATTTTCTTCCAACTAAAATCAATTCTTCGTGGCCCATAGATACATCGTTATGCAAAGGTGATTCTTCAGGTAACACCGATAACCTTTTGAAATAGTCATTATATTTTGTATGGCTATAATATTCGTTATGAGATTGTGGATCATTTTCAGAGTGTTCATTATCGTAAATATTATTATTTTTAGTGTTACTGCTGCTATTATTATTAATAATAATATTATTATTATTATTATTATCAAAATTAGTTTTATTAACATCACCTTGATTATTATTATTATCATATGTACTATTGATATTGTCATTATTGTCATTATTGTCATTATCTGTGGTAATATTAGCATTTTTCATATTATTATAATTTCTAATCTTGTGATCATCAGCTTGATTACCATCATTAGCATATCCATGCTCATTATTATTATCCTTATTACTATTATTAACATCATAGTCATTACTATTATTTGATGTATTTAAGGTGCTTAAATTCAAATTGGAAGTACTCGGTTTATTGACATTCAAAGCAGATGCAGATATAATAGCTAAGTCATTTTCTGTATTGAAAGTAGAACTATTAGGAGAAGATGAAGGATAAGAGTCAGATGACTCGTTTATCGTTGAATTACTAGGTGACAGAGTATTAATGAATCCCATTCTTTTGGTTGCCCTAGTTAATTTACTACTTTCATTTGTTTGGGGAGAACTTGAATAATGAGCAACATGCTCAGTATCTTGTGGATGATCCTTTAAATATCTTCGTAGAGCGATTGCCCAATATTCTTCCTTTGACAAATCTGCCGTTAATGGAGTATATTTTTTAACTAAATCCAACTCTTCCTTTGGTATCAAATTTTTTTCAATCTCTAAAACACTCAAATTCTCTAATTTAACAATGGATGCAAGATCATAGATCGAAGTCAAATTATTATTTTTTAAAGAGAGAACTTTCAGATTTTTAGACCATAATGGAGAAATATCAGCAGGCAGTGCCTCTATATTATTCGAAGACAAATCCAGGATTTCCAACTGTGAACATTGCCCCAAAATGGGAGGTATTTCTCTGAATATATTACCATTCAAATCCAGATACCGCAAGCTCTTTGAAAGAGCAAATCTTGGTGATAACGCTATAAGTCTGTTTTTCCTCAATGACAGCCTTTCTACATTGAATTTATTCAATAGATCAACATCACTGTCTAAAATACTTGTTATATTCATTCCAATCAATTTCAATGTCGAATTCGTGGTTTCTTGTTTATTCAATTCATTTTTTATTACAGTACTCAAATCAAACTGCTCTTTTCCATGACTAGAACCATTATTTTCATTCATATCAACAAAGCTTGCTCCAGTAATGGTGGTGTTTTCTTTTGTTAACTTCTCATTACTAGAAGATGACATTGATAGTAAAAAATTCGTTTCCGTATCCAAATCAAATCAAAGATGTAGAAATTCAAGCTTCTCAAATCAAGCTTATAGCTTCAAAACACAAAAATAAAACTTCAACTAATAAATATAGCTATATATATATATATATCAATTAGACCAAGTATTGATTGCTTGAGATGTCTAAGATGCCTTTATTTATATACTCAACTGGTAATATCTTGTTCTTAAATTGAAGTCTGATTTTTCTTATCTTTAATATTTTTCATCATAAAGAAGCTGAAAAAAAATACAAAATAAAATTTTGAAAAGCATTAATAAGGCAATGACTATATAAGAAGTCGTTCTTTTTAGGCTAAATTGTCTATATTAAAGAGTCTAGTATATCATCTAATATAGTTATACAAGAACTATCTAAATTATTTAAATTATCCAAAAAAAAACGGTTAAAATGGGGTATTTATGGGCTGATAGGAGACCTAATGGTGGTACCAACGACAATACCAGTTTTGATAAAAGTGGTTCTGGTTGTCCAGTGAAACATACATCCAAAAGTGCTACAGCGGAGGTAAGTAGTTGCCCTGTTATGCATGATGGTGGCAAGACAGATTCTGCAGGTATGAACCCTTTGAATCATATACCCAAGTTCTTACCAACTGGTAAGCAGGAAGGTCAAAAATTAGATTTATCGCTGGATAGAACTATATCGACTATACCTAAGGGCTCCAATTCGACTGAGTTTTGGGAGTATCCTTCTCCTCAACAGATGTACAATGCTATGGTAAGAAAGGGAAAGGTCGATCCTAATACAGGTGAAGAAATACCGGAAGATGCTGTCGAATCGATGGTTTTCGTTCATAACTTTTTGAATGAAGGTTGCTGGCAGGAAGTTTTAAAATGGGAAAAACCATACACTGACAAAACTAACGTAGAACCAACATTATTGAAGTTTCAAGGTAAGCCAAATGAATTAAGTCCAAGAGCAAAATTCTTTCAATATGCTAGCAAAATATTTCCAAGCTATTTTTCAACTGATCCGCCCTTTGATAGACATGATTGGGTTGTATTAAGAACAGATCCAGGATCGAACGATCCTGAATATCCTGGTAAAACTAGAGTCCGTTATGTCAT
The DNA here is from genome assembly GCA_003705975.2 of Tetrapisispora iriomotensis. Classification (NCBI taxonomy): domain Eukaryota; kingdom Fungi; phylum Ascomycota; class Saccharomycetes; order Saccharomycetales; family Saccharomycetaceae; genus Tetrapisispora; species Tetrapisispora iriomotensis. The sequence goes on along the minus strand of PPKC02000017.1, from coordinate 47,761 downwards.
TGATTTTTATGGGGGTCCTGATGATGAAGATGGCTTGCCAACCTTTAATCTCGATGTCAGACCTGCGCTAGACAATTTTTCAAACTCTAAGGACCGTTTTGTTCATTACACAAAGGATATAATGGATAGATATTTTAATAATAATGAATAAGATACGATCTACTGTATATATCTTTCGATCTGCTTCCAATTATTTCTTTTCTCATCCAATTTTGCAATTTATTAGATGCTTTCTTTTCAAGACAATTGTTCTCTCATTAATTTAAATCATGTACATAGCTATTATATAACCGAATGCTAAATCGTTTCTTAAGCAAATTTAATTTTATGTCTATTTGTAATTATTCCAGTTTATATCAATATATATATATATATCCCATCCAACTGGATAAATAATATTCGAATTGTTTACTGTATTTACACGAATTCTAGATACAAATTTAGATACAAACTTTAAAATATGTACATGGCCTATTTTTTAGATGCTGAACCATTCAGTTTCTTGAAGGTTTCCAGGTCTCTTTTGTCGATTTTAAAATCATTCTTGTCTGTAATTCGATCGACTAATGATTTTATTATATTTCTCTGAGAGTTTGTTAATTCTGCAGTTTTAGTTCTGGTTAATTTGGATAGTGCTCCAACGATAACAGCCAATGTTGACTTTTTTAAAGTAAAATCAAGCTTCTCAGCAAAATCCAAATACATAGGAAGCTTCATAACAAATTTAACATCATCATAACGGAAGATAAGTTTGCTTAAACCGTTAAGCATAGGTATAATGAAGTTGTTACCAATGGTGGTATTGTTTTCGTGTAAGGACTTGGCTTCTTTAATGTAATCTGTGAATGCAAGTTCAGCAGTTTCATATTTACCATGTTGTTTTGAAAATTGGGCTTTAATATAAGATGAATATACAGGGGAGATGATAGGATCATTGATTTGATTAAAAAATTCAGAAATTGGTCCAATTTCGGAAGATAAATCAACAAATCTTTGAAAGATTAAAGAAACTCTCTGATAGTCCTGTTTTGTTTGTGAGATACTCTTTAAAAAATCGAAACTATCAATCTCATTCTTTGAATTTAACATGTGATGTTTGTAATTTGAATATAGTTTGATAACAATAGTGTCTAATGTTGGTTTTCTTTTTGCCTCAGTAGAAGTGGTAAAGTAATCAGAATACACTTTATCGAATTCAATGAAATTTTCTTCGAGAACTAATTTCATTAAAATATTATTAATTAGTTTAGTAGATCCAATTGAAGTTAAACCACATTTACCTTTCGATGCATCTAAAGTCTTTAAGAAATCAGAGTAAGTAAATGTTTTCTCTTGCAATAAAGAGCTTAAATAACATTCATATAGGCACTTTGAGTCTTTAAGTTCATTAGTTAACTCATTCTCATAAATCTCCTTAACAAAGGTAGCATTATTTGAATCATTTAGAGCTCCGAACAATGATTGGTACGAGTAAACTATTTGGCTTTCAGAAAAATCTTTCAAGTTTGTTTTGATAAGACTATTCCAGATTGCTATAATTCTATCTAGTTTAACATTCTTATTATTTTGAGTTTTGCTGACAGCTAATAGTAAATTTCTTTTTAAGACATTTTGGTTATCAATGTCTTTAATTGCCTTAAAATCATTAAAAATTGCAATAGCATCGATATTTTTTTCTAATTGAACGAACTTTTCCATAAATTTTGCAATAATTTCAATATTTGCATTTTGAATATAATCATCTGTTGCGTAAGCATTTTTAAACCATTGATAAGAGGAGAATAGATGATTACTTTGCTTTGTTGTAATTATATTATCTAATTCCTTGATCAATGATTGCGGTTCCAAGTCAACGTAACTTCTATAAAAATCATCAAGTTTCGCCAATTGTTTATTTAATGAAGCCTCATCCTTTGAAGAAGAGTTGACTATTAACCTTCTTATTTTTCTTAAGGGTAAAGTAAAATCTTGGTTTTGCTGCAAAATCTGTTTAACAGTATTATAATCTACATTGACATCAGGTAGATTTAGATAAGAAACAATCAGAAAAGCACTATTATCACTATGAGATCTTTCATTTTCTGACACTCTCATGTTTGGTAATGGGATCTCCAAATATTTAATCCACAAAGCAATCACATCCTTATATTCTTTCTGCAAAAACAAATGTCTCATAACAATCTCAAAATGTTTAGGCTTAGCTAATTTGTAATCAATCAATGTACTCAGAATCTGATAAGGAGTAATAGCTGAACTTTTCGAATTTGAAGATTTCTCTAATAGAGTTCCTAACGGTTCATTCAAATAGTAAGACCTAGCAAAAGGAGCAACCCTTGTTCTCGATCTATCCTTACTTCTAGAATTTCTTAAATCAGACAATTTACTTTGAAAAGTGGAATAAACCACAGCCAAATCTTCCTCATTTTGCAAACTTTTATTCAATTCTTCAGCAATAGTCGACATTGGATATACAACTGCAGCTTCCTCACCACCTTTCACCCCAGACTCGCTAACAGAATTCCCCACTGTACCACTAGCCAAACCTCTAAATGACATACGAGAAGCATACGACACATAATTCGATGCTAAAATAGCATTTCTTGGCAGCAACTTTGAACCGGACCTCAACATCGTTCGCAAACTCAATTTACCAACAGAAAACCCGGAAATGAACCAATAACCAAAATGAATGAACAATCAATCACCTAGATGCTCTCAATTGACCTTACTAGCCTGTTCATTCAACTATTATACTCAAATAACCATCTGTAAAAGTGTTGATATCGTCCTTTTAACATAGTGAAATATATATTTACTATAAATATTTCATAGAGAAATTGAAAGAAAAACTCACGTTCGGGTAAATATTTCACTTATAACAGCATAAATACATATATAAGAGAAGTGATACTTATAAGATGAGAGTTAAAAGGATAACATAGACGATTAGAAAGAGGTTAATGTTGGTGTAGAATTGATGCAAATTTGTACAATGATGGTAGGTTAGGTGATTAGATGGATTATTGATTTTATTGTTCGAAAAAAAACGAAAAATTGGTCAGGATTTGGTGATTGTTCACAGAATTTGGAAGATGATGTTTTGAGGTCTAATAAAGTTGTTTCTCCTAATTCGTTGTTGCCTGTGGATTTTTAAGATGGTATGTATTTTGGGTTTGTACCCTTATAAGATTGATTGGGATGATGTTAGTTGCATTAGTATTTAAGAAAAGGTTTGGTTCTATAAATTGAAAATAAAATAGAGGCTATGAAATATTGCAACTGTTAGTTAGTACTTTTATCGATATTTTTTATCAATTGTTTAACGATGATTGAGAGAGATTTTGTACGGTAGAAGGTAATTTACTTTTAGTCTGCAGTATGAGTGATTTTGACCTCTCAAAGTATTTACATGGGACTGAGTATTCTCAGTCTTCTTTGTTTGAATCATCGCAGGTTCCTTCAGATAATGGTGATAAAGAAGGAGATGAGAAGTATCAGTACATTACAATCAATTCTAAAATCAAGGACTACTCGAACAATACTACTAATGAGTTCGTCCTTAATATTCCGGTAACGTACAATCGACCAGAGCCATTGAAAGACAAACTACCCATTAATAGGCATGATGATGTTCTTTATCGAGTTTTCTTACTGCTTTATGAACATGACAAGGATATTGATATGCGACACCATCATGTTAATGATCACCAAGAAGGAATGACTGTTAAACAGCTATGTGACAGACTCCTGAAGGAAAATCCAACTATGTCCAATATTTCAACAAAACTGTCTAATTTGGTTTCTGCTAAGTTGAATGCTTACATAAAAAGATTAGAGAAAGGTGAGTTGCTATTATATTACGGTTTATCAAGAGAATGGTCTACAACCTCTCCGAAACGGATGCTATACTCTTATAAAGGTGTCCTTGCAAGAGATTACCAAAAATATACATCCAGTGCTATCAATAAACGTTTAATTCAACAACAACAAATTAGGCAATTAGAGAGGTTGAAACTAAAGCCCAGTCGAAGTGCCCACAATTTGTTACAATCACAAAGAGAAGAATATAATGGCACGCCAGTCCATATGGCATCTACACCTTCTTTTGTTCCTATTCCAAATAGAAAAAGTTCTGTACACAATTTTCCAAAGCTTGGCCCTAATCAAGATGTTAGCAATGATATTATTAATACTTTTGAACAAATCAATCGATATCTGGACCCGTCAAAGACATCTGATTTTAATATTGCAAATGTAGGAACAGAGCAAAAACCCGAAGATCATTTTGGTAATGGATTTGAATTTACTGCTGATCCAGAATACAATTTACCCTATTATATTTCGCCTGTTTTAGAATCTAGCTTAAACAACCAACCAAACCGTAGAAGTGGTAAAGGTGCCGTTAGCAATGTGTTTGGTAACGAGACGTTTGCTAATTTTACTTCACCTCCCAAAACAGGATCTTCTTCTTCAAACTCTTCCATTTCATCTAAATCATTATATTCAAATATTACTTCATCTTCAGCTGGGAAAAAACCTGACCTTAGTAAGAGGAAAGAACAAGACTTTTCTTCACCTCTTAGTAAAAAGCAACGTTTAGAGTTCAATAATATCCCTTCAGCAGATCTAGTTTCAGAAACAATTATAGACACTAATAATAATATAGACGATGCGTTAGCTACTTCTACGGATGGTTTTGTTAATTCTATTCAAGGAATTCATGATTCCATTGGTAAGATAACAAATCATGGATGCAAGAAGAGCTCTGATTATATTACAGCAGCAGCAGCAGCTCCCAAGATGGCCAACGCAGGTGCTGATGGAAATAAGAGACACGATTTTGGTTCAGAATGCCTAAGCATTTTTGATCTAGATGATCTATTATCACAGACGCCCACCAATAAGTCTACTGAAGATATATGGAATATCAAAAATAACAACAACAACGTGGAATTTAACAAAAATCAGTTTTTCCAACAACCTGTGAATTTCAACTCTGACCAGAACAGTAATTTATATCATACAAACTCCAATACAAGCACTAGCTCAACACGACACAAGAATTCAAAAGATATTAATTCATCCTGGCTTGATGACATCTAACTGTCTTACCAATATCAAACATCAGAGACTTCTTTTTTATTTTTGTAATGGTCAGCAGTAATTGTGCTAGTAGGAGACCCTAACATAGAGTAAATTCGATGCTTTCAAAATGGAGCAGTTATGTAAAGTCGTATATATTAATGCAAGTATCATCATGGATCATTCAGAGTAGTATTGTATAGCAAGTATTCCAAATATCCTTTTAATTGAGTCAACTAATGATTAAGACTCATTCTGTTAGCATTAAAATTGTTAAATGCGTAAGGTGAAAAATATTTGAAAAACTGTTTAAAAAGATGTAAAATTGTAGTTAATTAAACTTGATATTTATGATTCCATTGTAACTGCTGAACTCTATATTAATTGATTTAGAAACTGCCAAATTTACCATAAGTAGTATTAATAACTGGTTGGCTTTGCTTATAGTTCAATTCATTGAAGATGTTGAAGCAAAATTTAGCGAAAAGGTCACTGAGATCAATAACTTATCAATTTAGTGTCTCTGGAACAAAGGTTTCAAGTGTTGCTGTGAAGAGTAAGGTTTTAAGAATCAACAGTTTTAAGAACAATGGCAATAAGAGGTTTTTTTCCAGCTGTAGAGTTGATTTAATTTCCGCATCAACTATTGTGAAGACTGGAGAAGTCATGTTCGATAAATTGACTGAAGAAGAGAAAACAATATTAACTGAAGAAAGAGCCATTGATAAAGTAGATGTTTGTATTGTTGGGGGAGGACCAGCTGGGTTAACTACTGCTATAAAGTTAAAACAATTAGATAACGAAAACGGGAATGGTGATTTAAGAATTGTCGTATTAGAAAAAGCTACTACCATGGGAGGACATACCGTTTCTGGTGCTATTTTAGAACCAATTACTTTAAGGGAATTATTTCCAGATTCAGAATACTACAACGATACCACCAATACTAAAGAAAATGGTATTCCATTATCTGAAGATTTGATAACTAAGGTTACTAAAGAAGATTTAAAATATTTCTTCACTCCAAAAATTGGATTCCCCGTTCCAGAACCACCTCAAATGGTTAACAAGAATAAAAATTTCATTGTTTCTCTATCTCAGGTAACTTCTCATCTTGCTGAAAAGGCTGAAGAACTAGGTGTAGAAATTTATCCTGGAATCTCAGTGTCTGAAGTAGTTTATGGAAAGATATCTGACACAAATGAAGTTTATGTCAAAGGTGTTGCTACTAAGGATTTAGGAATTTCAAAAACTGGTAAACCAAAATCTGGGTTTGAAAGAGGTTTAGAATTTCACGCTAGGCAAACAGTTTTCGCTGAAGGTTGTCATGGCTCTTTGACAAAAACTATTATAAAACAGTTTGACTTGCGTAAAGGAAGACAAAACCAGTCATATGGTCTTGGTATTAAAGAAGTTTGGGAAGTTAAACCAGAAAACTTTAAACCTGGATTTGTAGCCCATACTATGGGCTATCCACTATCAAATGATGTCTATGGTGGTGGATTTCAGTACCATTTTGGTAACAATTTGGTTTCTGTTGGTTTAGTTGTTGGGTTAGACTACAAAAATCCTTGGGTATCACCATATCAAGAATTTCAGAAGATGAAATGCATGCCATTTTATTCAAAAGTTTTGAAAGATGGTAAATGCCTAGAGTATGGTGCCCGTGCATTAAATGAAGGTGGACTACAGGCCATGCCGAAGCTAAATTTTCCTGGTGGTGTATTGGTTGGTGCATCTGCTGGCTTTATGAATGTCCCAAAAATCAAGGGTACTCATACTGCGATGAAATCAGGTATTCTAGCTGCTGAACAAATTTATGCAAACATTAAAGAACTTCCAAGTTTAGAGGAACTTGAAGAACAAAACATTGAAGAAATAATTGAAAAACCATTGAATCTAGAAGGTTATGAAGAAGCTTTTAGAAATTCATGGGCTTACAAAGAACTTCACGAAGTTAGAAATATTAGACCATCATTCAACAGCATGTTAGGTGGTTATGGTGGTATGGCTTATTCTGGAGTCGACTCATATATTTTGAAGGGGAGAGTACCATGGACATTTGGTTTCCATGAGTCTGACGCCAAAATTACAAAACCTGCAAAGGAATATAAAAAGATCGATTATCCCCAACCAGATGGAAAATTAACTTTTGATTTAATGACTTCGGTTTCTAGAACTGGTACTTATCATGATGAGGATGAGAGATGTCATTTGAGAGTTCCTGATCAAGATTTAAAAAAACATGCTGAAATTTCATATGAAAAATGGAAAGGTATTGAATCTAGATTTTGTCCAGCTGGTGTTTATGAATACATAAAGGATGAAAACTCAAAGTTGGGGGTCAAGTTTGTTATCAATTCTCAAAATTGTATTCACTGTAAAACATGTGACATTAAGCATCCTCCTCAAGATATCAATTGGGAAGTGCCAGAAGGTGGAGATGGACCAAAATATACCTCTATGTAAAGGTCTTTTAATTAGTGCGTCCAACTTTTAGACCTATTATATATTATAAAACGTATTTATTTATTTATTTATTTATTCTTCAATTACAGATCAAACAATAAACTCAATGTAATCATCTTCTTTTTGTGGAAATGAATACTGTCTTAAAATATCCTCAGATAATAAATCGTAAGAATGAATCTAAATAAACCAAATTTATTCTTTCTTTCTTAAAAATCAGCTACTAACATTGAATGATATCATATAATAACTAATGATGCTTATAATGCTTTTTTGTCCCAATATGTCTTTTGGGCTTTGTAAGATAGTTTATCAAATATCGACCCAACTGCTAAAACACCTCCAATCGTGGTTATACAGTTTAGTAAGAATGCCGACCATGTTTGAGCGATTTGCTCTTTGTTTATGACCTTGATTGATGAAGTATCAAAATAAAAGAATATGCCTGGAATACCATTTCTTGCATGAATAGTGTTTGGATGATCGTCATCCATACCACCCCTTAATGGTCTGTCATGAAAAGTTACACTAAATTGGGCAGTTTCCACAACTAATTTGTTCAAATATTCGTACCTAGTTGGTACTACCTTCATAAAGTATGAAAACTGATGGAAATGAGTATCACGTTCAAGGATAGCATTGAAGTTGTCTAATGGATTTGTCAAAATATCAGCACCTTTAGCTTTTCCCTTGTTATTAATTGGTTCTCCAAAACTAAAATGGTGTATAATATGATTAAAGTTTAACTTCGTTAAACTTGCATAGAGAGATGTATCGTGTAAATGGCCCTTTGAAGTTTGCATTGGTTTACCAGGTGCAAAATGTATATTCCCCTTAACTCTATTAATCTTTGCCTTTCCTTTCACTCTACAACCTTCATCTATATGATCCGCAATCCTTTGCACATAACCTTCGATTTCACATTGTTCAATATTTTTACCATCATAAAAAGCCCAATTAGCATCAAGGTAAGCAGAACGTACATCTTCACATGTATTACAACAAACCTTCTTCACGCCTTCTTCGCCATTACGGGTCTGATCTCTAGCACCGTAACAGGCACCACAATAGTCTGGACCTCGTTCTGACACGATTCTTTTACTGTTCTCTTTCAAATCAAATTCTTTAAATTCTAATTCCTTTCCTTCAGAGTCCATTCTAATCTTTTGGAAATCGGAATTCAAAATATCTAACTGTAAACCACCTGCATCGTCCATAATATCCAAATTAATGATATCGCAGGGAATATTTGGGAAGGAAATGTCCAAATTCAAATTTAGATCGATACTACGATCTTTGTCGACAACCAGTTGTGGAGTTCTACTAACTTCCTTAAAAGACGCCCACTCACCACCTAGCAGATAAATAGTTGTTAAAATACAACCCAGAGTAATCAAACCACCCAATCTGGTACGAATTCTAACCTCTTCATCAGTTTTGGCAAAGGCATCAAGTTTGGCCAATTTAGTTTTCTTCTCACCCATTTTTCGTTTTTCTATCAGTTCTTCTTGGAATGAATTTGAAGCTCAATTAGCACAATATAGGGTAGTATCGAGTGTAGGATTAGACTTTTTATGCTGATATATACTTCTAATTTCTTGTCTTTATATATAACATTTTTCAGTTAATGTTTCATTATTATGTATATATGTTAACTAAAAAAGCATTAATGTCACGTGACAAAATAGTTTTGTAGACCACTTATAGTGATTCTTCTTATAAAGAAGGTCATTATTAACTATACATTCAGCATATACAAACATATGTATACCCACATATAATTGGCATGCATGTTCACATACTTGTGATATTTATTGAAGAGTCGAAGGATGAAGCTGGGAGAGCTTTTACCCAATGAATTTCTCATTTTCCAGAAATCTAACCAGAGATTTCGATCCCAATTGTAAGATGGGATGTCCAGCTACAGATTTCATCCATTTATTTAACCCTTGTCTTCTTTCCTCTATTGCTTCGTCGCTGAACCGGTTCCCAAACAGAATTTTCCCTGGTAAATTGGGTATCACGACCTTGGGGTGTGACAGCATGGACAGCTCTTTGATCAAACACTTTCTAAAGAACTCAAAGTCAGAGTACCTTCTTCTGACACGACTGGCATGTTTCTTGAAACTTGGCAGATTGGTTCTGCAAATTATCTCATAATCTGTAAACATACCCGAGCTATCAGATCCCCCTTGAGGTAAGTGTGTAATCGGTTGGATCACCTCGATCTCCAAAAAGTTATCTGGCTCTTCATATATCTCGTTAACATTCAAACTCTTATGTGCTGATGACAACGAATCCCTCTCCAATGTACTGAATGACTTAAATTCTTTCATATCTGTAATTTCTCTATTTTCAAAACCTTACTCAACTGACACCTAAAAACGCAAGTTAAGAGCTCAAACTTCCCAATAACCTTATACAACAGAAATTCAATTGATATATCAATGTCTTGGTAACGACAGTTCGCTTAATCCCATAGTTCAACACTTCAAAATACCCTTTTATCTCAATTAGTTACCTTTAAACATCACTTTTCATATCTTAACGGCCTAAATAAAATTTCTAAATGAAAGACAGTACTATAAAAAGAACTATTACACCTTGAAAAGGTGTATATAAGGAAAGGTAACGGTGATTAGAGGCTTGCTGAGTTGAGAAGAGGTCCAAGTTTGAGTTGCGCCAAGTTTAAGTAGTATCAGCTGAAAAAAGTTGGATTCAGTTGTGAGTTAAATAATGAGTTCAGAGATTAAGAAAAATGAAGAGACTGTGGAGGAAGAGGTTACACCTAATGAGAGTGAGTATCAGGCAGCAACTGGAGAGACTGAGGAGGATTTTGATGTTTTCCACAATGTAGGCCAAGGGTTAGGGGGACAACATAGGGAGTTATTGATCCAGTATTGGCAAGAGTTGATCAATGAGATCGAAGTGACCAATGAGCCTGACTCTGAGTTTAAAGATGACTTCAAATCGCATTCGCTGCCCCTGGCTAGGATCAAGAAGGTGATGAAGACGGATGAAGAGGTGAGAATGATCAGTTCTGAGGCACCGATATTGTTTGCGAAAGCTTGCGAGATATTCATCACTGAGTTGACCATGAGAAGTTGGTGTGTGTCAGAATCGAACAAAAGACGTACGCTACAGAAAGCTGACATCGCAGAAGCACTGCAAAAGAGTGATATGTTCGATTTCTTGATCGATGTAGTGCCAAGAAATCCACCCCAGAAATGATTCAATCGGAAGGAAAAAACCACAAAAGTTACAACCGCATGGCCTTAGCTAAATATTCTCCATTATCATCCAACAACATGTACATATATAGTTATTAAATATTCTTCTAGTTACTAATGAATGAATTTATCTTCAGATGACACATTATCGATCATTCTGTGTTCAGTTTTCACTCGATCTTCTTGCTTTAAACTAAACCAGTCACTACAGTACCTTGCCAATCAATAACAAGGCCCTATCTAGTTGTTGAATAGCTATCTTACCAACCTTAACCAGTTCATTAGGATCGTCTATGGTACATGGCTCTTTAGCACTGTTAGTTTACCCGCAATCGCTGCAATCGCTGCAATCGTTAACATAAAAAATTGATTGAACATTGGAAACTTTAAACAGTTTAACCTAATTTAGGTCAGTTAAATGGTGGTTGGTAGAGATAAGTTAGAAGTATAGATTAATATATCTGGCGACTTCCGTAACTTTGAATGCCTCTTTCGTTGATTCAGCGAATTTTTTTGAGTTAATATTGTAAATTGGTTAAGAAAAGAGATTGTAGGCAAGCATTGGAATATGAAGATGGTATTGCCTGAAATTGAACAATTGAGCAAAGCTAAGGAGCTTGCTATGAATAATAGTCCTCAGGATATGTTACCTAAGGTTTTGGAGACGTCTTTGGCTTTGTACCGTAGTGGGAATACGTCTTCAGAGTTGAAATTGGAGTTGGCCAAGTTTTTTTCTCAGTTATTTATAGATATTATTGACCACGAAAAGATATCTAGGACTGAAAAGCCTTTTATTGCCTCTAATAATATTGAATGTTTGTGGGAAATGTGTAAGAAGGAGCGTAATCCTTTAGTTTATAAACATTGTACTTTTGCATTTGCAACTTGTTATTCAATGCTGTTCGATCTTGTAGCGAAAACATCAAATCAAAAATTATGGGATACAATGCAGGAGATGAAAGAGTTTATTATCTCTAAATGGAACACCCCGTACCCTTTAAATTATACCACAAGAATTTCCGATTCCTTAGATTATTCGTCCATGAATGATATCTTGTTAGATAATACAAAAAACATTGGGTCAAGACTAGCTACTGGAAAATTTATTAGTGAAATTATTATAGTGCACACCTCTGCAAATCCATCAAACACATCTAGCAGCTCTAATAACAATAATGATACAAAAGAAATAAGTATTGCATCTGTGCCAAGTAATCATCCAGTGATAACAAATAAACACAAACTAGACGTAGAGGCAAAAAAATTATTAGATTTGTTATTGAATTATCTAGTTGAGGAGCCTATGATGGTCAGTTCCATGTTCATTGGTATCATTAATTGTCTTTCTTTTATTATTAAGAGACGACCACAATCCGCTATTCGTATTCTATCTGCATTATTAAAATTCAATATCGATGCTAAGTTTCAGATTGCTGGTAGCTCCTCATTAAATTACAGGTTATCAAAAAGATTTGTTGAACGCTGTTACAAAAATTTTGTTCAGTTCTGTTTGAAAGCCCAGTTAGTTAAAAACTCTGGTCAAATGACTTCAATATACACAAAATTATCTAAAATTTCACAAACTTTACATATTATTGGGGAGGAAACAAAAAGTAAAGGTATATTGAACTATGATAAGACTCAATACACAAAACCAATTACAGAGAAAGAAAAACAAAAATATTTCCAACTGTTACAAAAAAAACATACTCATAAACAATCATTCATTTCTTCATCGAGCAGTTCAAATACTTCATCCTCAACTAATGGAAACTTAAGTTCTAATAGCAGTGACGATAATTCTAGTAATGCATCTCAATCTATTGGTAATTCTAGTTCACAAGCAAGTGTTCCAGCTGTCGATAATATCACCCAGCAATTAATGGATTTACAAAATTATACATTGAGTAAAAACTCCATTTCCAATTTCTTTAATTCATCACCAATTGCTTTTGATAATTCATATGCAGCAATTTATTCTTTAATGAATAGTAAGAATTCTGAACAAGATGTCTCTAAATTTTCACAAGATATGATGATCAAATTATGCAGTGAAGCATTCTATAATACCGACACATCTAAATTAATATCTGGATTATCTATAATTGCATCTAGATATACCGATTTAATGACTAAGACGACATCTGGTAATAATGCAATTGAAAATGATAGAAAAAGAAAGCTGGATTCTGAAGATACTAGATTGGAAAATGAACCACCTAATAAACTAATTAAAAACGAAGATGAAGAAGATGAAGAAGACGAGTATAATATCGATGAGGATAATTTAGGAATAGCATCTGAACAAAATACTATCGATTATATGAAACCAAAAGAACTTTCCGATGAAGAGAAACTAAAACATCTTAAACGAATTGTGGAAAGATTAATAAGTATAAAGAATTCGAATGAAAGCTCTGAAATAATTAGCGTTGTAAATAAAGATGTGAATCCATTAGAAAAAGTGAAGTTGTTACAATGGGAAAATAAAGAATCATGGCTTCATATCCTCACTAGACTGGCTACTCGTGGTGTAAGCCATGATAGTCAAATGAGCGATATCATCAGGGAAACATTGTACAACTATTTCATCGAAGATATCAATGAGCGTATATCCATTGCAATTGAATGGCTAAATGAAGAATGGTTCTACGAAACAATCTCAAAAGATTCGATATCAGCACTTAAAAAAGAGGAATCAGATGATAAAGACACAAGTAACTACCAAAAATGGTCTTTGAAACTATTAGAAGGATTGATTCCATATATTGAAAATTCCCATAGAAGATTATTCATCAGACTAATTAGTGAACTTCCAAGTTTTTCGCAAGAACACATAAACATGATCCGACCAATCTGTCTAGACCCAGCAAGAAGCTCATTAGGTTTCCAATCATTGAAGTTCTTGATAATGTTTAGACCCCCAGTGAAGCCATTGATAAAACTCTTCTTAGAAGATATCAAACAAGTTGACGATTCCATCAAAGAGCAATCTGAAGCTATCTTGACCAAATTTTATCAATAATTGCCTGTAAAAACCGATGGTTTATGCTCATAAGGCTACTTCAAGAGGTATCATTGTGTAGCCATTCTTTCCAGCTGTCTTCCTGAACAACCAGATCCTGTTACATGATTGTTCCATACATAGAAGCATCAATAATTGCATTGAGCAACTGTAGGTGAACAGAGTCACTGTAATGTATGGCGACTCTTTCTCCCCGGGTAACTTTTATTAGAAATAGTCGATGATAGTAAACAGCAACTAATCAAGCTCTCAAGAAGCATTATCTTTAAGATGAACCATTAAATATTTATAGCAAATGTATATTTATATATATTCTTATAAACATCTATAAATATCCATAGTATATTGTTATTGTCAATATAACTGGAATTGTGAATTTTGAGATATAATAGAACCCCCAACCGGAATATATATTTAATTGACAGAGATGTTTAGCGTTGTCAGAACTAGTTTGCAAAGAAACTCTATGAGATTGTTTTTAAGATGTCAATCTACTAATGCTTTGACTAAATCTCAATTGCCATTCACTTATAGTGCTGCTGGTCCTTCTTTGATCAAATATACTACTGAACATGAATGGATTGCAGCTCATGAGGATGGTACTGCTTTTATTGGTATTACCAAGTATGCAGCAGATGCATTAGGTGATGTTACTTATGTTGAATTGCCTGAAGCAGACAGTGCCATTGAAGAAGGTGAAACCATTTCCTCCATCGAATCTGTCAAATCAGCCTCTGAAATTTATCAACCAGTCGCTGGTACTATCGCTGAAGCCAATCAAAACTTAGAAAACAGTCCACAACTAATTAACCAAGATCCTTTAGGTTCTGGGTGGATTGCAAAGATCACATTAAAGGATATCAAAGATTTAGAAAAACCAGAATTGTTATCTTTGGAACAATATGAAAAATCTTTAGCTGAAGATGACCATTAGTTTCTTAGATTATAGTTCTTATATATCCAAATATATACTTACCTTAACAACATCCCTAAACCAAATATAATATAAACACAAGAAAACTATCTATTAATGTTTTAAATATTCATATAGAACTAATAATCTGGTAAAAGATGTTAGCCTTTTTAATATACAAAGAAACGATATAATTTATTCAGTGACCTTCTCTTCAGATTCTTCCAAAATTTCTTCCTTGACTTCTTCAACAGAAATGAAATCATCTTCAGATGTGTGTAAGTTGGTAACATCGAAAGATTTGTAACCAAAAGCGCTCTCCAATTTGACATCAGTTTCACTTCTATAGGTAGCCCATTCTTTTAATAACTCACGTTGTCTCAAGATTAATTCTCTGGTGGCAGCATCAGCTTCCATAGCATCTTGTTCAGCAAATTGAGCAGACCATTCTTTTAAGTTCTTTCTAATCTTCTTCTTTTCACCATTAGTTAATAGAGAAGCTGGTCTTGGTCTCCAGGCAAAATGTCTGAAGTTTGGAATTGGTTCATCTTTAATAACATTACCAGCAACATTGAAAATCTTGAAACCGTTTTCATTCTTATGTTTCAATGAACTTGACCAAACAGCCAACCATCTACCAGATGGATCCCATTCTAAATCAGTAGCAGAACTGAAGGATGATTTACCGATATCTTTTACAAGAGCGGAGGCATTCTCGATTTTATTAATGTTACTTTCACCAGTGAAATCCATATCGAAGAAGGCGAAATCAGATCTACGAACATTTGGTTTGACCAAAGTAGCAACAGTAACAAATCTACCAGCTGGAGACCAGGCAATAGTATTAGAAAATCTATCTGGAAGAGAAGCAACTTCCAACCATTTTTTGATTGAGCTAGTCTTATCCTTAGGATCTCGCTTTTCTGGAGCATAAAACATAATAGTGTTTCTTGGAATAGCTGGATTGTCATCACCAGTATCATGAATAGCAATTGCAACAAATCTGTTTCCGTGTGGCTCCCATTGGAAATCAATAACAGTGTCTTTTAATTCAATCTTTTCACCTGGGATATCTTTTTCGGTTAATTTACAGATTTCTAAGTTACTGAATGAGGTCTTCTTAGATTTTGTGTGACGTTCAACATTGAAACATAAGAATTCACTATTGTTTTGCCAGTGTAAAGTAACATTAGAAACTTGAACTAAGTTAACAGTCTTTAAAACTCTACCACGAGGAACTTCGACAATAGTGGCCTTACAGGACATATTGTTGGTTTCTGGAGTCCAGTAAGATAATAGGATAGATGGTTCGTCACTGGCTCTGAATGGAGCAAGTTTGACACCAGTTGGGGCAAATGAGAAATCTTTGATACCGGTAGCAGTCAAAGCTTTGCTTTCGATTGGAGCAAAGCCTTTCTTAGCATCATGGACCATTAATCTGTTCCCATATAAACCAGCACAATATTCATCATTGTATGCCCATCTGATAATTGGCCATTGTAGGTTGGTATTTTTGACAGCTGGTAAAGTAATCAATAATAAACCAGTACTGATATCCCAAATACATAAGTTGTGACCTTCATTTCTTTTGGTAAATGGACTGTCTGGGTCTTCGTCTGATAAAACAATTGGATCAGAAGAATAAGTGACCAGATACTTTTCAGTATTGGAGACAGAAGAAGTTCTAACATTTGGATGATAGAATCTTCTCAGACGGTCAAATTTTGGACCACCCCACATAACAACACCTTGTGGGTGGTAAGAAAATAAGTAAGTACCCTTTGGAGAGAATCTGACATAGTTAGTGGACCACTTGCTTCTTCTTTCAATTAAAGCATCTGGATCATCTTCGATTTGAGAATTCCATAAAATGGATGTCAAGTCACTATTTTGAACAACGTATTGATCTCTACAAGTTTCATCCTCTAACCAAGATTTTAAAGCACTTGATGGAACAAATTCAGGTAAAGCTGGTTCTGCCATTTCAGTGCTGAAATTTTCAGAATTGTACTTTTCAACATCTCCCATGGTATACAAAAATAAACGATGTTTCAAATCTAATCTCTTACCGTTAAAAGCTTTGATGATCTTAGCACTGTCTGCTGGGGAACCACATTCAACGAATAAAAAGCCTTTTGTCTTACCGTCTTCAATTGGAAATTCCATATCAATAACTTTACCAGCCTTGGAAAATAAACCAGATAAGGCTTTCTTCAAAATTGGAACCTTGGATTCAGGAATAGCTGGAGCACCAGTGACAACAGCATATTGGTTGAATGAAAATTCTTCAACATCTTTGTATTCATTCTCTAAATCAGTAAAATCGATATCATCGACTGGAATATCTTCCAGTCTAATTTCTTCAACAGTAGCAGACATAATTGATATATGCACAATGATATGTTCTTAAGCTCTATTGAATACTCAATGGTTAAAGCCCATTATATATATTAAAGATGTATAAACACCATTTATATACTCTGTGTCTATTGCCAAATAGTACATATTGATTGGTATTTAATTATTTACCTTGTGTATGAAAATATTGGTAAAAAAAATTTTCATATAAATATTTACCCGAAACTTCAAATTAAGAGTGATAGGCTGTTAAGAGCATTAGCTACCAATGTCAGCTTCAACCTTCTTAATGAAAGCTTAAGACGATTCTATATGCAATACTTCATTGATAATTATGATACATTGATAATACCATGTTCATGTTAGATAATATGGCTTTTTCTGATAAACTATAGTTTATTCATTTGATATGTATGATATATATGATTCGATTTATGTTGATTTAATTTTTTTTGCAATTGTTTCAATTTGAGAAGGTTTATTCTACTTGGATATCACCATCGTTGTCTTGTTCGTTATTATTTCCGTTATCTTCATCGCTAGAAACATCTTCATCATCACTATCTTTATCTTCATGCATTTCTTTCTTAGCATATTCTATAGCTGATTCCAATAAATCACCTGTTACAAATTTATGTAAACCATTTGTTTCAGTAGCTGAACACCAACTCACTTCTAACTCAAAAGATTTTTCTTTATTATCTTCGTGCGCAACATAAATAATTCTTGCAGCTTCCTTTATAGCTTCTTTAGTGGTTAAACCTTCTGGATGCTTGTCAAATAGCTTTTCTAATTCAGCTTTTGCAGATTGTCTACCCTTACCAGTGGCAGCACCTTTGTAACCCCAGAATGCACCACTTGGTTCAACCATGTATAAGTGTGGACCTTCAGAATCAATACCACCAAAAATTGCAGAAACACCAAATGGTCTGACACTATTATATAAAGTGTAAGCTTGGGTGTATTGACCAATTCTATCAGCAAATGCAGGAACCGTAATTGGCTGACCATAAACTTTTTTAAAATTAGAAGCTTCTTCACGACCTCTATTCACTAAATGTCTACCATCCGGTATCAAACCTGAATAAACACAACCAATATGTCTGTCGATAACTTGAATTTTAACATTTTTTTTTGGAACTAATAACTTAGAAGTAATTATCTTCTCTACAGCAAAGACAACACCATCTGTACACTTTATACCAATTGAGGTGGCACCATTTTCTACAGCCTTAACTGCATATTCAACTTGAAAGTTTCTACCATCTGGAGAGAAAACACTATTCGATAAATCGTAACCGGTACCAATTGATGTCATATCTGTCTACTATAATGTTATTCCTTTAAACTGTGTGTCTATTATATATATACCCTATTCAAAAAAAATTCCCTGTCCTTTTCAACAATTAGATCACTAATCCTTTAAATACACAGTTAAGAACACTTATCTAATTGAATCTACTATATACCGTTAAGCTAAAGGACTTTTCAATATTTGAAAGAATTGGATTGTCTGTTATACTCTTTACCCATCCAGATGTGTACTCATTTTATATCTCTAAATTCTTGATTTTAATGTTTGCCACCCATAGAAGTAAGATATTGAATACGTTCTTAGTGATAAAAATAGGTCCGCGGTTCAAGTAATGAACAGTACCATAACGAGCGTCAGAATCAGTGACAAGATCAATATAAAGACATGTCTTCTAGATGCAGTTAGATCACGTTAGGTTAACATTTTGGATTAAGGTGTATGTATATATATGTATTTAAAATATTACAAAATGAATTATTTACTTCTCACCTCCAAATAAAAAGTCATAGTCAAATAAATCTAACCCACCAAAGATATCACGGAAATCGACTCCACGGTTGACGTCTGTATCTGTATCAGCGGATGAACTTTGGCTCCTTAATGTTACTGTTGATAAGGGTTCCGGAAGAATGTTGCGATTATTCTGAGCCATCTCTGCCATTCCATTCAATAATGCTCCATTCTGTAAGAAATTCATTTCATTTGCATGAGCTGTACCAACGACATTCTCTATGGAATAAACATTATTTTCATTGTTAGAGATATCGATATTATTTTGAGAAATCTTCATGCTTGAATGGATATTGAATGAACTGTTCGAATTATTTAGCCAATCCGACGTAGTGTTAATAGGTTGAGAATTAGGTGCCGTTGATGCTATCTTATTTATGCGAATATGGTTTGATCCAAAATTTTTTTCATTTGAAACTAAATTGTTGTTGGCATTGAAATTCTGGGGTACTGAGTTATTGTATAGCGATTGAATATCGGAAGGATTTTGAATATTAACATTCATATCTCTATTTAGAGTATCAAAATTGTTATTATCTTGTTTATTCTCCGAAGTAGTGCCGTTTGAATAATCCTGTCGCGTTTCTAATTTACTTTCCACATGGGTGGGAATGTTATCCTGACTTGAAGAAGCAGGTTTTGTAAATGATAAGTATCCATTGGGACTATTTTGCCTAAAAGTGCTAAAAGTTTGATACATTTCATTCAAATACTCCACATCTAAATTAATTAGATGATTTGATTTTTTAAGGGTTTCTAATAAAGTATTACGTTTGGATAAATCTAAATTAAACGTCATTGAAAATTTTTCTACAAACTTAGGGTGTAACAGTTCTGACTGACACATCTTTATTATACTTGTCAATAAATGACCTTTTCTAAGTTTGTTTATTACCACATCAAATAATGCTAGCATCTTGAAAACAGAAAAATATGTAAATCTTAAGTGTTCAGAAGCAATTTCATGCATAGATTTCAATAATTTTTCAAATTCAAGTTTCAAAGAATTTATAACTGTAATTTTACCAATTAACTCGTTCATGTAATTAGAAATTTTGCAATATTCTTCACTACCATCATTAGTTAAAGTTTGGTACTTTTGGGATAAATTCTTATAGTCTGTTAAAAGGGTCACTCCAGCTAGCTCAAATCTGATAAGGATTGATAGAATGCTAAATATAACAGATGGTAGAGCTAACTGTGCCGTTTTTGTGACATTATAACTTGTTAATGAAGAATATTTAGTTCCATAACCCCCGTGGAAGAACTTTTCAAAGTGCAATCCTAATGTTAAACAGTCGATACAACTTTTATAAAAATATTCTTTGTAATAGGGTAAAACTTTAATGGAATTGGTCTTATTGTATAAAGCTTCATAATGTAAAAAAGTCGCGATAGATGATCTTAATAAAACCAACATACCCATCATCCTAGAATGGAGAGTAATGGAATATTCCGTAGGTGTTACCTGTGTCAGCTGAAATATCCATTGGTTAGTATTATTTTGACCCTTCGTATCCAGAAGTGGAAATTGGCTATCTAAGAATTCCTTGATATTAGTCCTTAACTTTTCAAATTCAGATAATCTGACAGATCTTCCATAAGTTAAAAACAATGTGTCAAGATGTGTAATTAAAATGGACAGTTGCATTCTCTTAAATGAGATTTCATGTACTTTCAATAGCCTTTCATTGATAATAGGCCCCATATCTTTTTTTACTCTTTCTAGATAAATACCTAAAGCCTCTCGACTGTTGATATCATCGAGGAAACTCTTGGTTACATTTGGAACAAAAATCGGATGTCTACCCTTTAATGAAGATTCTAGGCATGATATTGTAACAATTCCAAGCCATAATATTCTTCTCTGATTTAAAAGTCGTTTATCAACAGAGGATTTATGTAACTGAAAATAGTCAAGTGGATCTCTGTGTAAACCAATGGAATTCCCAAGCATTATGATAATACCAGATAATATATCTGATGGATGTTCTAAAAAGAAATCACCTTCTTCTGGGGAAAAAACATAAAATGACCAAACATATAGCAGCAAACAAATAATATTTTCGTTAACACATGCACAATAATTTTCACTAACTAACAATCTTTGTACAAGCAGAACTGTATCATTAGTGATAGGATATTTGTCTAACATACATCTACTAATGTATTGGGAGGACGATTCTTCGTTATCAGATTCGTTAAATCTTAAAGATATATACGATAACTTCAAAATAATTAATAACAATGCCAAATTTTCTAATTTAGTTCTCAGTCTTGATTTACCTAAATTTATCTTGACCTTCTTCAAATTAGAATCCCATGACTCTTCGTCTCTCGAATCTTCGGTTTCTTCACTTGATCCTGTAGCTTTATTGGCTGGAAATAAAACCAATGATAATGTTTCTTCAAAGGAATCTTTATCCAGAAATGGTAGATTTGGGAAAATAAATTCATAAAAATACGCCTTGTAGTTCAAAATAACTTCATATGGTGGTAACAGCGATTCAATTTCATTTATAAATGTTTTCATTAATGCAGAATATTCAACAGCTCCTGTTTCCGAATTTATTGTACAAGAGTCCTCTAAATATTGGTGCTGAAAGTTGTTAAACATTGAAACAGATAATTGACTCACACCAAGATTCGACATGCTTTCCTCAAAATTTTCTACTCCATTTGATTTAAAATTTCCCGATTTATTTTCACTACTCTTAATATGACCTTCATTAGAATTATTATAGTTACTAGAAAATGTTGGATCACTAGTATTGTCCTCATTATTATAGCGTAGAAAAGAATCCTTCTGTAAAATCCTATTAATAAAGTCAGAAATTCTTTTTTTCTTTTGCTTTGAATAATTTTGTTTCATTAAAATATCTTTCAACTTTAATATATTCTTGTGCACATGTGGTGTTGATGATATTGAAGCAGAAGTATCTGACAGTGCAGTAATCATTGAATTTTTAAAAGGGTCTAAAAAAATCGAAGAAATTAAAACAGATAAAAACTTATCTTGCAATACAATGTAATTTTCTGCTAATGGTTTCACTTCTCTTTTCATAATATCATTGATAATTAAACTTGGATGGTTATTATAAAAATTAATACTTGCAATATCATCTTCGACAGTCATACCATTTAAATCAGGAACTGAAGGGGCCGAACTGGTAGATCTACTTGAACCCATATCATTATTTGGATTTTGATTTATATTTGAAGTTGATTGTATGTTTGCTGAATTTTTGTTTCTTTCCATTTCCAGTTCTTTGGTTAAGTTCGCAAACTTATTTTTATATTTCTCTAAATCTGATTCCAATCTTTTGATAATAGCATTTTTAGACGGCGTTTTAGGTTTTTTTTGAAATTCTATATCATATATACATTCATGACCATGTTTTATACACCTCGAACAATGTGGTTGTTCCCTATCACATTTAGTTTTAGATTTCCTACAATTCTGACAAACAAAAGAGACTCTATTTCTTTTTTTCGACACTTTATGATCGGTAGTTGTATAACCATTTAAATTTTCAACTGTATCTGTGTTCATGTCATTATTGAAATCTCCAACAGAGTTAGTATTAGAATTAGAATCTGGACCAGAAGTCGATTTTAACGAGATACCTAAATCCACCATCCCTAAATAATGTATTATTAATATCCACTAGGTACTTATATCAACCTATAACAAGAATAAAACTCGAAGTTAACAGAGAATGTTGGGGTTGAGAAAAATGATGAGGATATTGACCTGTATTTCTATATTATCCTAAGACTGTCTCGACTTTGATATATGGATTCATAAATCAATCTGAAACACTTTTTCTCTTGTTCGATCCTTTATCAAAAAAAACAATATAAACAAATCAACTCTGATCACATAACAATTCCATAAACGTAATAAATTCTGTGCCCAGATTTTATTATTTTGCTTGGACATTTTCAATTTTATAATCAAATACCATCATCATCATCATTATTATTATTATTATCTGCATCACATATACCTGCAATTTAAACTCTATTCTTTTATTCTTAACCTGCCGCAATTACATCCTAAAATAGAGATACTGCTTAACCGGCCATTCGGCTTTAATTTCATTGCCCCCGGACATCCAATAACTCAGTCCTGCGTGAAAATACTCCTCACACACAAAAAAATTGTGCAAATTGAAAAAAAAATATTACCATCTACACAGTAAAATAGCTGCAACCCTCACAATCATTGAAAAAAACAAAATGAATTCTCGCACAAATGCTATGCCCTTTTTCGTTCCTTCTGCTGGAAATGTTCCTCTTTTCGTCTCACCTCTGGAGCAGATGCCGTACCGGAAATGCTTTTTAAAACGTTTTTTCTGTGAAATTTCAATACAACCATAATAAGCTGCTATTGCCAAGAGAAAGTTGGACAAACAATGATGAAAATTTTTTTCTTGGGACATAAAATACCCATGAGACCAATGCGATGATGCTTACAATTTCCAGGGACGAATGGGATTGTCACAAAAAAAATTAGTTGACAGGTCTAAACAAAAAAAATAAATGTTGATCACATGACTTTAAACAGTGGCTAGGCCCAACTCTTACCGCCTTCCATTCACCCATTGATATGTAGTTGGTAGATCTGGACGACAACCATGGACTATTCGTTTTAATTTTTTTCTTCTTAATTAGGATGACAATTTATAATTTTAATGGAGATATCAATCGCTCAATTAAAACCGGACTAATTCTAATACTTCTTAAATTAAAGTCATTAATTTTATTCATTTACCCCAATGTTTATACTATTACACATCTCAGAACTGCATTATAATATTTCTTGGCTTGCCAATTATTGTTGGGAATTGACACAAAAACAATTTCATTAAACCAATAAAGAAGATTGCTAAAAGATTTACCTAGAAAGAGAATGATGTCTATTGTTTATTATTGTAATATTTTTTTGGGGGTAACTGACTCTTTAATTGTTGGAAAATCTTTGTTGGGGATTGCATTGTCTTTTGGTTTTTTGTGTCTCCATTTTTCCGGTTCAGGAAATTTAAATGCACTTCATAACTATTGGAGATTTGTATGGCTGTGCTTAGTTCAGTTATTGTTTATACGATTAGAGATGTATATGTAGTGATGATGCTTAGTTCTCGTATGAGTTCGGTGCCTACTCCACTGGGTTTTACTAAAGTATTATAATGGATGACATCTCCGTTTATAGGAGATCATTTATTTGTATATGTTTTCGCTTTGTTGGGAAAATTAAGATAATGATTTTTTAAGGGTTCAAAAATTATTTTTTTTTAATTTTTTGGAAGGTATAAATACCCGCCGAGGTTTATTGTTTTTAAAATTGTTCAGATCTCTAATTTTAGATAGAAAAAAATTGTTCATACTAATAGAACTAAAATCATTTGAAGCTTTTAAGAATAAGGAAAAAAAGAAAAAAAAAAACCGTCTTTGAAATGATTGCAGTTAGTGATATTGACAATAGTATTGTTGATAATGTTGAAAATTTAGACATTGCAAACGACCCAAGTGTCATTAAGGAGCACAATCAAGAACAAGCTCCAGAAAGCAAGCATGAGTATGAACATCTAACCAACGTTGGTATCATTCAACAAAAATCTATTGAAAATAGATTGGAATTTTCTCCTGGTTATAAACCAAATTTGAAGAATTTAGATCAATACAAAGAATTATACGACCAATCAATTCAGAACCCAAAAAAATTTTTCAATGACATGGCTTCGAATTTACTTGATTGGTTTACTCCATACGATCAGGTTTTCATTGAAGATTCTCAAGATACTTCAAAACCATCATTTGAAAATAATTCATGGTTCTTAAATGGTCAATTAAATGCATGTTACAACTGTGTTGATAGACATGCTTTGAAAACTCCAAATAAAATTGCCATTATTTACGAAAGTGATGAACCTGGTAAAGATTCATATACTTTGACCTACAAAGAATTATTGTCAGAAGTTTCAAAACTAGCTCAAGTTTTAGTTTATTCAATGGGGGTTAAAAAAGGTGACACTGTCGCCGTTTATATGCCAATGGTACCACAAGCTTTGATTACACTGTTAGCCATAACAAGAATTGGTGCGATCCATTCCGTTATCTTTGCAGGTTTTTCTTCAAATTCTCTAAAAGATAGAATCATTGATGCAAATTCAAAATGTGTCATCACTACTGATGAATCTCTAAGAGGTGGCAAAGTCATTGAAACTAAGAGAATAGTAGATGATGCAATCAAAGAAGCTGAAATCGTTAATAAAGTCTTAGTTTACAAGAGAACAAACAATCAAAATGTCAAATACGTGGAAGGTAGAGATTTGGATTGGGAGGTAGAAATGAAAAAATATAAATCTTATTTTCCATGTACTCCAGTCGATAGTGAAGATCCATTGTTTTTGTTGTATACTTCAGGATCAACAGGAACTCCAAAGGGTGTACAACACTCAACTGCTGGTTATTTACTAGGTGCCTTATTATCAACAAAATACGTCTTCGACGTTAATCCAAATGATATTTTCTTTACTGCAGGTGATATTGGTTGGATTACTGGTCATACATACGTTGTATATGGTCCTCTACTGAACGGTTGTACCACTCTAGTATTTGAAGGTACCCCAGCGTATCCAAACTATTCAAGATACTGGGATATTATTGATAAATATAAGGTCACACAATTCTATGTAGCTCCAACTGCTTTGAGATTATTAAAAAGAGCAGGTGATTCTTTCATTGATGGTTACTCGTTGAAATCTCTAAGATCTTTAGGTTCAGTTGGGGAACCAATCGCTGCAGAAGTCTGGGAATGGTACAACGAAAAAATTGGTAAGAATGAAATTCCAATTTGTGATACTTATTGGCAGACTGAATCTGGCTCCCATTTGGTAACACCATTGGCTGGTGGTATCACGCCAATGAAACCTGGATCCGCATCTTTCCCATTCTTTGGTATTGAGCCAACTATCTTAGACCCAACAACTGGTAAAGAAGTAGTTGGTGATCATGCAGAAGGTGTTCTAGCTATTAAGAGACCTTGGCCTTCTTTCGCTCGTACAATTTGGAAAAACCACGACAGATACTTAGATACTTATTTGAATCCGTACCCAGGCTATTACTTTACAGGTGATGGTGCAGCAAGAGATCGTGATGGTTACATTTGGATTTTAGGTCGTGTTGATGATGTAGTTAACGTATCTGGTCATAGGTTATCTACAGCTGAAATCGAAGCTGCCATCATCGAAGATCCAATTGTCGCTGAGTGTGCTGTTGTAGGTTTTAATGATGACTTGACTGGTCAAGCCGTCGCCGCCTTCGTTGTATTAAAAAATAAATCAAGCTGGTCAACAGCTTCTGAGGAAGAACTACTTGAAATCAAGAAACATTTAATATTAACTGTAAGAAAAGATATTGGTCCATTTGCTGCTCCAAAATTAATTGTTATCGTTGACGACTTACCTAAGACAAGATCAGGTAAAATTATGAGAAGAATTTTGAGAAAGATTCTTGCTGGAGAATCTGATCAACTAGGTGATGTCTCTACCTTATCTAATCCAGGAGTTGTTAAGCATTTGATTGATTCTGTTAAATTGTAAAAAAAAAATATTATACCATCATTAATTGCTGACAAATATGTACATGAACATGGTTCTATCCTAATGTAATGAATTATATTTATATTGTTAAATACTATTTTGAAATTTGTTTAAATTTTGTAGAGTTTCCATTAAATGATTTATCAATTCATAATAAAATTTTTAAGTATAATTGCATTTAAAAGAGTGTACATATTTAAGGAGTGTTATGAAAATAATTTAATATTTGCTTATTTGTTTATTGATACATTTCTATTGCAAATATGAAGTTCTAAAATTAACAACGTCTAATATTTTCCTTTGGAGATTGAAGATGCAGAATTTGGAATTATGGGAATAAGTTTACTGATGGTGAAATGATAGTTTCGATTGCACCTTTAACATACATTTTGTCAATGCATTTCTTTTGTGCAACTGCACCACCGATAATATATAGTATACCATTAATTTCCACAATATTACACCCTAAATACAATGCAGCAGTAGCAACAGTAGCAGTCCTTTCAGGAACTAGTTGATAATCACCATAACCTTTATATTCTGCTTTCTCAACTTGCTGGAATTGCAATTTACCTGTTTTCAAATTGTATGAGTTAATCATACTACTACCCAGTACTGAATAAAGATTTTGGTCCTTCTCTTTTTGATTTCTTCCTGTAATATTATTTTTATATAAATAATCAACTGCAGCCTGAGATAAACCACCGATGCTCATACCAATATCTCCTTCTGATGTTAATGAATGGCCCACTAATGGTAGGGGTAAAGGTATATAACTACCATCATCCTTGTTTCGGATTAAAAGATCTTTCTGGAACCAAGTTTCAGTGATAAAATTAAAAAACCAAAGGTCACCGTAAACTTTTAAATTATCAGACCCACCTTGAAGAACAAAATAGTGGGTAAAGTTTTTGGATTTTTCTTTATGAGTTTTGATAATTTGATTGAAAGTTTGTGGATGAGGTTCAATACTTTCAATCTTATGCTGAAGAATTTCATTTGTAGAACTACTACTATTGCTCTCGATCGTTTTATTTGATAGCTTCATTGAAGAATTTATTGATTGAATTTCTGATCTTGTAGACCGTTTATCAGTAGAACCGTTAATATCATCTACAATATGAAAGTTATTTTCTAAGTTATCTATTAACTCTTTCTCAAGTTTTTGATAATCTGGCATGTCATTCACTTGCATATTGATGTACGAGCTTGCAGCAAAGGCTCTCGGAGTAGGGCCCTCTTCTGAACCAGAATTAACAATTTTAATAGCTTTGGCAGTTTCATTAAATTTAAGGTAACCCCTTTTACCTCTTGCTTCAATTGATAATTCTATTTTCCAAAAATCTCCTAGAGCTTCATATGAATTCAACTCTGTGGACTCTGTATAACCACCAAAAACATAGATAGATGCAATAATTAACTGGTGAAGATTGCTTTTAGCTGAAGAAGGTTTTTCATCTAAATTAACAGCTTCAGTACTTTTATGGGAATCAGCAAAAGCATCCAGAGTAGTCTTTCTAGAAACGGAGGGAGTGTTAAAACTTGTTAATGACAAGGTGTTGCTGTTTACTGCCATCTGTATCTGGCCAAATCTAGGAAGAATTGTAGGGTATAAAATATCATTATAGGCATTGGCAATAATATCGATTTTTGTGAATTTGAAGGTTGCAACATCCAGTATATAACCGTATTTATTAATGTAAATCTTTTTCGAAATGCAATACATACCATTCTTGTCTACCATTGTATCGCATTTAATCTCGAACCCACCATATATAAAAATGTGCCGGTCTGTAATGTTTGATGCTTTAGCAGCACATAATGGTGGTGGGACTTGACCAGATAATTTTGGCTTAATAAGAGATTTTGAAACATTAGATACCACGTATAAATGAGGGTTGTTAATCATTACTGGGTTATTAACAATGCTTGGAAGTAATGGAGGTGGTAGATTCTTTATACCCGAAACTTTAAAATCTTTCAAGTCAGGAGCATCTTCATCGTATTTATTACATGCCATTATACCACCAAAAACGTAAATATTATCACCACATGAAGCTGAAGTATGGTATATTAGGGAAGGCATTTTTTGTTCACCAAAAATTGATGTTATTCTGGATAGACCTCTGAATGGATCAATTGTATCATTGAATAAATTTAAACCTTGAATAAATAATGGAGATGTCTTATTTTCATATAAGTCGGAAATTCCATTTGGTGACTGTAAAACAAACTCTTTGAAACTATTTTTAGCTATTGGGACCCATAAAGTCTGTTTACAAAGAAACTGCTCATCTCTTTTGTCATTAGCAGAATTTAACTTTTTTATGTACTGATGATATGGAGCAACGCAATTAGAAGAAGTTACTTTGTTCTTAATGTCTACTAAGTTACTGTGAGAATTAAGCACTTTCTCGTTCAGTATTACATCCGCCGTATCATCTGAATATGTGTGTGAATATTCATGTTCAGAATTTAAAAAAGCATCAACAATATCTAACATTGCATGTCTATCACTCTTCATCATTTCAGCAGTATCAGAATTTGATACGACACTATTCTGTCTTGTGGAGCCCTTGACGTTTTGATTATCGCTAAGAGAAAGTCTGCCATTTACGCTTGTTGCGGAAGCAGAATTTTTGTTTGTTATGGTATTGGAGCTGACACTTACTCTTCTAATAGAATAGTATTTCTTCAATAAGTATTCGTTTTCATTGCTTAGTATATTTCTGTGTGATCCATCTTGTTCAGTTGGGTTCTGAAGTGGTATATAATTGAATAAGTACGGTAGAGCATGATACCTAGTATAATCTCCTGAATCGTCTGGAATTGAAGCCTCTTGAGTCTGTGAATTGTCTGATGACATCATGAGATATATGCTCATACTCTTTGGACTGGTAGATAATGAATTTTTTCGATAATCTTCCATTTTTGTCTTTATAATAATGAAATGTTACAACAAAATAGAACTTTAAGTACCTATGAAGTATAAATGTGAATGTGCAAGTAATGGGGAAAAAATAATTCAACTGAATGCAAATTAGTCTATGATTGAGAAAGTGTTTTTATTAGATGTGCCAAATGGGCAAGTTTGATAACGTTTAATTTTGAGTTTATGAATTCAATTTCTGTTTGGTGTTGAACAAAAGCCAATCTGAAATAACGTTTAATAATAATAGTTAGATATAATATATTTTTTTCTTCTACTTCGCACTTCTCATTATTCTACAAATGAGAAACAAAATTTAACTTCAAATTGGACGTCTTTCTATATACATATATATATATATATATATATATATATATGTATGTATGTATGTATGTATGTATGTATGTATATCTATAGCAGCACTGTCAAACCACAAATATCACAAAAGCTAAACTTCTTACTTGATTGCTCTCCCGATATAACAAAATTTCACCTTCTTATTCTCTAGACACCAGGAATAAATAACAGTAACTAAAAATTAACTTATATAAACTTACATAGCAGTACATTATATTAAATTATATTATATTTTATTCTGTTTACCCATGACCATTACAATTGGTTACTTTCGAACTTAACAAATTACCTGCACACTCTGATTGCATATTCAAATTGTTACAAAGCATCAGCTTAATGTGCATTGTTTTCGTGGAATTTTTCAGAAGTATTTATTTCCAAATATTTCAATTATTATGTTTTATTTCAAAATTTCACTCCTGCAAATTAATTAATATATTGAAAATATCTCGAACGAGAAAAAGAAACGTGAAAAATTTCGTTATAAAACATTTGCCAGCAAAAAGGAGTGCAGAGAGAGGCAGCAAAAAAAAATCGAGCATCAAAAGGAAGAACTATATAATGCCGTTACTTCTTGCCTTTGAGGTGTTAGAGTAAAACAACTAGATAGTGAGTCTCGACACTCTCGACACTCTTGACACTCTCGAGGCTGTGAAATCATTAAAACATACCAACTGTGTTTGCAGGGACCAAACGCACTATGAAAGGGTGTATATAGTAGTATCGTTATTATTATTTTTCCGTATGGAGAAATTTAATTACACTGTTTTAGAATTATCGAAATTCTAATGAGGGCAAAACAATCTTTTTCGTTACGGAATATTCTTCAGTGTGCATTAAACTAAACTTGCTTGTTAAAAATTGCTCCCTTGAACACACAAATGTTTGTTCCAATCAGCAAAACTAACCTTAGATTGTTACTCTGTACTTGTTTGCCATTATTCTTCTTGGAACTCACGTTAGAAAATATTTGGTTTGTGAGTTCGCATTTTTCCTTTCTGCGGAAGTTTCTGTGGATCTCGATCTAGTTTCCAGTATCATTAGCTCAGCTTTCATTTTCCGTTTTTTTTTTCGAGGTTACTGCAATGACAAATTCTATTTTTTGGTTCTCAGATCTGCCGGAGATCGAAAGTGAGAGGCGCAACCTCGGAGTTACTTATAGTACATGTATCTATCTGGCCTCTGTTGATCAAAAGTGGTGATGGAGATAGATGTTGTCATAGAAGAAATAAATGAGAGGGAATACAAGCATTATTATTGAAAATGAAGAGGCAAGAGTTGCCTGCTTTGTGAGGTTGCCAATATTCGGGGTTTGGCTTCGAATAACATATAGTTGTAGATTCGTTAGATTGGATACGTGACCCCAATGCATTCCGGTTTCTTCATTTGAAAAGTGATCATGGTTTGAATGTTGATTGTAAAGTCGTTACAAGTTAAAAAATTCAAAATATATATGAAAACAAGTAAAAAATAGACATATAAGTATGTATGTAAACGTATAGATTAGTTGGGATTCTGAAAGGAATGCTTTGAAAGTTATCAAACGAAGGTTGTCCGATCTTCGCAACGATGAAATGTTGATAGGACGTAATGTGAAGGATGAAGAGTTAAAAATAATGTGTATATTAGGTCTCTTTTTGTAACTTAAAGTGTTTGAGACTTATTGAGAATTTGAGAATTGTATATTATTATCTTGGTTCATGAAATCATTGGCAAGTTCGTCGTTGTTGATGACGTTCTTGTTGTTAGACGTAGTATCATTAACGTTTGTCTGATTTGCTTCATTTATTTTGGACGACACAATCTTTGATTTAGATGGTCCAACAACTAGAGATCGTGTCCTCTTCAATTTGGGTTTCTTGTTTGATTTTGCTCCATTATTCGGTACGTAACCGAGAGATGTATTAAACCTATGTGCGTTTGACACGATTATCTGGAATTTAGCTTGTTTCTTAGTTTTTTTGCCCACTTTGTTATTTGTCCTTGTTGTTGTTGTTATGTTGGTATTGTTAATATTATTATTATTGTTATTGTTGTCAATAGCAGTCATGGGTTGTGAATTTAAATTGTTAATATTATTCGAATGAATTTGGTTACCTGTTGAAGTAGATTTAGTTGCAAAACTTGAAGTAATCGATAGAGATCTTTCACTTGTGAATGAACCCATTTTCGGTAGTTCTGGAATTTTGATTCCATCATTATGATCAAGTTTATTATTATTAGTTTTTGGAGTTGGTGAAAGTGGTAACATGTTTATGTTCATATCAATATCGAATAATCGTTCATCAATATTACCGAAATTATTATGACAATTCGTATTAGTGTTATTTTTCAATATTGTACTCGTTAGATCTGAACCATTAAGTGCTAACTTTGGAATATTATTTAAATTTAATTTATTAGATGAATTTGTTACAGAAGAATTCAATTGAATGGTTGTTGGTGAAGAACCGTAAATATCAGTATTTTCTTTGTCATCATCATAATTCTTACTATTTTCATCGTAAAAAATTTTCTTAATTGATTTTGTTTGTGGAGTTTTGATTAAATGATTTGGTGTTTTCTGTAAAGAATGTGATTGAGATTTGATTAAATCTTTTCTTGCCTTTTGAAAATCTGTAAAAGCACTATTTGATGAAATTAAATTTTTCGCATATGGAGTTCCTACTTCATTGAACATTTTCTTACCAAATGGTGACGAAGTAATAGCCATCTGGTTCGTATTAAACATTAAATTAAGATCCAAATTCTTCAACGGGGTGTTAGTATTAACATTCCCAAACAAATTATTCCCTGAAGAACTCTTAGTTTTCGAAGAAACCGATTCTGCAAAAAATCTTAGCGGAGTCTTTGCAGGAGTCTTATTGAACAGATTCAAATTCAAATAAGGAGACTCCAAAAGAAACTCCTTGAATTGCTCTGGAGAAGTCAACAAAAACTCATTCGGCATATTATTGTTGCTACTGGCTCCTGCACTCCCAATAACACCATTTGGATTGTAACTATTGAAATTCAAAGCCAAAGATGGCTGCAAAGTAATGTCATTCAAAACACCACTACCACCACCATTGCCGTTATTCGCACTCGGTAACATACTATTTTCAATAACAGAAGAATCGTTGTTCCCAGTCTTGTTATTCCCATCAACATGACTATTCACTTTCTTTTCAATCACCCCATTCTCAATCCCTCCTGCATTCTGGTTGCTCATCATATTGATCTGATTTGTCGAATACGGTGTTGGAAACTGTGTAGTCGTGGGCACAGGACTATTAAACCCATATTTCAAATTATTCGTCGAATTTATATCGGCACCACCCATATTCAAATGCTGTAATTCCATTTTAGATTCATTGAACGAATTTTCTTCATTCAATCCACTATTCACCATTTTAGCTTAACTTTGCTCATGAACAATCTCACTATGAATCCAATATAACTTCAAAAGGAATCAAATAATGAACCATATACACTTACACTCATATACACTCATATACACTTATATACACTTATATACACTTATATACACTTATATATATATATTTAACTAGTATTACTGTGGGTGTCTGCTCTATATAAAAATTAGAAAAAAAATAAACAAACAAATCGACAAATAAATAATGTAAAACAGCGCTTACAATCAGTCACTCAACACGAACCATTTCCTCCCGCTCTCTGTCTCCTTATCCATCACGTTCTCATCCCCCGAAAAGTACTTCACGCAATGACCTTGGTGTTTATTCTTCACAGTGGAGAGATTCACTGATTCGTGTTTTGGATCTTGCAACTACCACAAAAATTTTTAGAAGTTTAAAAACACAAAAAAACAAAAAACATACACAAAAACAATTCTTTCACACGTGTTTTTTTTAGTTCTTGCACTGGGAGCAAACGAGATCTCGTCAGGAAGACGCGATCAGTTACCAGATCTGATCAGATCTGGTAACTAATATGGTGTGCGGGTAATTTATAGTTTTGAATTTACCCGCTTTTGGATCAATATCAAAATTATAATAATAATAAAACACAAAATTATATACTGTACAGAGACAGTACTATAAAACAAAGACTTATCAAATGGACAGTCTCTATTGGATTTTTATATATAGTGGTACTGAAAGAACGTCAAGAAGCTGAGAAATTAGTGTAAATGTCTAGGGATTTGTCAGTGGATAATTCAATTTCTTTTGATACTTCACCGTCAAAAAGTTTGGCTAAAGATTTGACGAATTTTCACATCTCATCACCTTTGGAAATAAGGCAAATGAATCAATTGGAGAAGAAAGGTTTTAAAGAGTATCAGCAGAACGTTGAATTTTCGGAATCGAAGTTTCTCACTCATATAGAGGACGAAAATGTCACGAAATCAACAATGCAGTACGATTCTGGTAATGGTACTTCGAATGATGATGAGGGTACGCAGGATAATGGGTATTTGCAAAAATTACAAGATTGGTCGAAATTGAATGTGGATGTGGATGGGTTGCCGAATTTTATTAATGAATCGGAAAAAAATGAAAGAAACTTTGATTATAGTTATGCTGGTGGTACTGTGAATAGAAGAAATGATTTGAAAAATGAAGTCGCAAAGGAAAATAATGATCCTCCTCAATGGAAACAACATATGTTGTTAAACAATAAAATCACCCCCAAAAATAAGAATCATGCGCCTGTGAAAAACCCTCAATCAGATTTAATTATTAGTACTTCATTAAGTGATATTTCAGGTATACCCACAAATACTTTCAAAAATCATTCAGGAAATAAAATTTTTCCAAGGGATAAATCAATTGTGAATGCTAATGATGAAGACCGTTTTTTAAAATATCAATCTATACATGATGAATATGAATTGGATATCTCAAGAGATTTTGAACAGGATCCCATCGAAGATGCAAATCTTGTATTCCAAAATATGATGAATAGAGAAAATAAAATGCATAATGTCCCAATATTGAAAACCTCTAGCAATGACCTGAATGCTACCAACGAGAATATACAAGACATGGAGGATCCAAATGCATTCAGCTATGAAAGTAAAAACGCATCTGTAGATACAAATGATGAACAGAATCAAAGTGATCCAAGAATATTAGCACATAACGTTTTTAATGGTTTACTGAGAAATCAAAAAACTGTATTTGGGAAACAAAATGACCTTCGAGTTAAAAGACAACTAAGCATAACAAACAATAATAACATTCATTATAACAGTAATAATAATAACAATAATAGTAGTAATAGTAACAGTAATAATAGAAATCAAAATAATGTTGAATATAACCACCTAAAAAAATTATCTCAACAATCCATTCAAGAGCACGATGATGATCACGATGATTCGTCCTTTCTGGGAGAGGACCCTTCTCCATTAAGAAGAAATTCGGAAATTAAAAATAATAATAGAAAGAGCAATAGTGATGATAAAAAATTTAAAGAAAACAAAAAATCAAATATTCCATTGATTAAACCAGAAGATATTGGGTACGTATTCAATCATGGAACGGGTGCATGGGAAGAACCAAAAAATATGTTCGCTCAAGATTTTTCCAATAGCAGAATAGTTGATAATATTACAGTGAGTTCAAATGCCAGCGATTTAATTGATGATAGTAATGATTTTAGTAAAAGTAATTCAACAAGACTACCGTTAACAAATAGTAATAAAGAAACTGATCGTCTACGACAAGAACGAATCAATCGCGGGAGTTATGCTAATGTTACTGATGTTTATGATACATCAATTGATACACCTAAGTTAAATCCAATTTACCTCTTAAAAGATTCTAGTAAAGAAAGTTTGGAGAATGGTACAAAAGATCAACTACAAATTAGAAAAAGTCGAGGATCTAATAATGAAAGTTCAAGATTCCCAATTCAAGAATCCTCTCATATTGCTTCAAAGGGAAACTTAACTATTGGTAATGTGACTGCCGTCTCTCAAATATATGAGACTTCCTTTCATCAAACAAAAAGTGATCTTGTTTCGACTATCACTAATGTAATGGCTCCAATCAGAAAAGAAAGTAACAATAATAAAACAATTGATTGGAATGATATAACAAAAATTGATTTGAGCAACCTTTCAATAGAGAGTGCATATAGTATGGATCATTTTCTACCAAATCTAATTGAATTAGATTTAAGTAACAATAAGATCACATCATTGGTTGGATTACCTGAATCATTAATTAGATTGAATATTTCAAACAATGACATCTCAGATAGTTTTTTTAAATTATCTCATCTTCCCAATTTGGAAGAACTTAATATAAGTGGGAATAAGATTAATTTTTCAGCAAATTTAGTAAAAGATGTTAATCATTTGAGAAAATTGAACATGTCTGGTAATCGAATAGAAGCAATTGATGATTTGGGGGCATCCAAAATAATCGATTTGAATTTATCTAACAACAAGATTAAAGGAACAATTAATTTTGAGAAATTTATAAAAAATAAGAATGAACTAAAATATAAGGCTAACAACAGTTGGAAAGATATTGAAGAAGTGAATCTGGAGGGAAACGATATAACTGAAGTTACAAATTTGATATATTTGAAAAAATTAAGAGTATTGATTATTGACAATAACCCATTGAAAACTCTAAAGCTAGGTGAAGAAAATAATGGTTCATTAATAATGGAGAATTTACGGTTCTTAAGTATCAAGCATATCAATAATATTAACCACCTATCGGACTTTAATATGAATACATTCTTCTCGCCATTTATCAAATTAAGAGTATTAAAAATTGATTCTATTATAATGACAAATTTTCTAGAATTGAAAAAACAGAAAAATTCCAATGCTTCAATTCAATTTCCTCAAACATTGGAAACTATAGAAATTGTTGTAACCTCTACCACCGCCAATAGAAATAACAATACCAGCAACACTGACAATGATAAAGAAACTAGTCAACTTACATTAATCAATGAAATCTTCAAATATTTACCAAACACAATTAGAGAAATGAAATTGAATAATTTCGGAAACGAACTAAATAAATTACCAAAAAATTTCAACAACAAATTTCCAATATTAAAAATTCTAAATCTACAAAACAATGGATTCAAAAGCATTTACACAATAATTTCAAGAATCCCAAACTCAATTACTAATTTGAATCTGAAAAATAATACAATAATCAACAATTGTAACACAAATGAAATAACTCAAATTGAAAATTTATTCAAAGATTCTTATCCAAATCTACAACTTGAAATATAATCATTTCCGCACCGTACGTACCACTTACTTACTACATACAAATACATATAACATCTAAATTAATAATCAAAATTATAACTATCATCACTGTAACTATCACCTTTTGTAATGACCGCAAAATAATAAACAATACTTTTAACAATGGTCAAAAGATAGTTGTTACCATCTACATCAACACCATCATCATCATCATCAGCACTTAACATTATCATAGTACAATCGGACTTATCAAAAATTTAACAGCCGATACACATCACTACCCTCTTCTCTTGTCCCATTCCTAATTGTCGCCGCATCGCACAGCCACATGAAACAACAACAGCAACAACAGCAACACCATCAAATACCACCCGACTCCGCTCAATAAAATATCCAATTACAGAGAAGAAAATCCAACTGGAAAAAACGTCATTTATTCTTTTAGCCGAACACTTCAAACTTTGACCCACTCCTACCCTCACAATCAGGTCGTGTTCAGTTACTTCTATTTTCTGTGTTCCTCTTCTTCCACGGATTACCAGCAACACAACACTACATACAATTACAACCAATCGCTTAAATGAAACAAGCAAAAATAACATCAAAGAGGGGACCTTTAATGAGGTGAGATGAGATGGTTCTGCAAAATAAAAGTATCTGGGCATTAAGAGCTAATTACTTGGCATATAGAACTATATACTATACTGTACAGCTTTAGTTCCTTGATCGGAGATATTCAAAACGATAAAACACTGTATAATCTTGAAATTTCTAATTCCATGGACGTAAGCAAGTACTCTTTAACGTAGTAAGTATTATGTAGATTTGTTCTTTTAATGGTTTCAACAACAATATATGGAAAAGAGGGGTATGTTGTTGGCTCTATTAGTAATTTGAGTTCGGTTATATTGTGTATAAGGAAATGCAATTGTAATGCAATAATGTTATGCAAGTTCAATAATCCCAGTTCATCGCATATTGGTATTATGGAGTTTTTGTAAAAGAAGGTTAAAATTTTGAAAAAAATTTCTATAGTGTAGTAGGTGATGGACAAAAAAAAATAAGGGAGTAGAAATTAAATCTGTTTTTGTGTTCATTGAAAAAAAAAATGTATATATAAGAAGGATTATTTTTAGATTTATCATTCCTTTCTTGATACTATTTATTTATATTTACTTTTGTCTTTAGTTTTAAATTTTGAGAATAAGTCATCATCTGAAGCTAAGAATAACTAAATAATACATTATAAATTAGTAAATTAACATATTACCAATAATGTATTCGAGATCTGCTGTTTCTGCTACTTCTGTGGCTAGTAAGAAATTATTAACCACAAATCCTTTACAATTTAGATTTTTTTCTCATTTGCCTTTATCTGTTCCGATTAAGTTGCCAAATGGGTTAGAGTACGAGCAACCAACTGGTTTGTTTATTAACAACAAGTTTGTTCCTTCCAAACAACACAAGACTTTTGAAGTCATCAATCCTTCTACTGAAGATGAGATCTGTCATGTCTATGAAGGTAGAGAAGACGATGTTCAGGTCGCTGTTGAAGCTGCTTCAAAAGCTTTTGAAAACGGTCCTTGGGCTACTATGGATCCTTACAAAAGAGGTGAAGCTCTTTACAAATTAGCTACTTTTATTGAACAAGATAAAGAATTGATTGCTTCTATTGAATCCCTTGATAATGGTAAATCTTTACAAAATGCAAGAGGTGACGTTGCCCTTGTTATTAATTATTTGAAATCAACTGCTGGTATTGCAGACAAAATTGATGGTAAATTAATTAATTCTGGTTCTAATTATTTTAATTATACAAAAAGAGAACCTTTGGGTGTTTGTGGTCAAATTATTCCTTGGAATTTCCCACTATTAATGTGGGCTTGGAAAATTGCACCTGCTTTAGTTACAGGTAACACTGTTGTCATGAAAACTGCTGAATCTACTCCTTTATCTGCATTATATGTTTCTCAATATATTCCAAAAGCTGGTATTCCTCCTGGTGTCTTTAACATTGTCTCTGGTTTCGGTAAAATTGTCGGTGAAGCTATCACAACTCATCCAAAGATTAAAAAAATTGCCTTTACTGGTTCAACTGCTACAGGTAAACATATTTACCAATCAGCAGCTGCTACTTTGAAGAAAGTTACTTTGGAATTAGGTGGTAAATCTCCAAATATCGTTTTCGCTGATGCTAACTTGAAAAACGCTGTTCAAAATATTATGAATGGTATCTTTTATAACTCCGGTGAAGTTTGTTGTGCTGGTTCAAGAGTTTACGTTCAAGATACTGTTTATGATCAATTAATTGAAGAAATTAGAGTTGCCGCTGAAAGTATTAAAGTTGGTGATCCATTCAATGAAGCTACTTTCCAAGGTGCCCAAACTTCTCAAATGCAATTAACAAAAATTTTGAAATATGTTGAAATTGGTAAAGAAGAAGGTGCTACTTTAGTTACTGGTGGTGAAAGAATTGGTAATAAAGGTTATTTCATTAAACCAACTATCTTCGCTGATGTTAAAGAAGATATGAGAATCGTTAAAGAAGAAATCTTTGGTCCTTTTATTACTATCTCTAAATTTAGTTCTATTGATGAAGTTATCAAATTAGGTAACGATTCAGAATATGGTTTAGCTGCTGGTATTCACACTTCAAACATAAACACTGCTGTTAAAGTTGCTGATAGATTGAAAGCTGGTACCGTTTGGATTAATACTTACAATGATTTCCACCCATGTGTTCCATTTGGTGGTTTCAATGCTTCTGGTTTAGGTCGTGAAATGTCATCTGTCGCTTTAGATGGTTATTTACAAGCCAAGGGTGTTCGTTGTAAACTTGAAGATTAGAATGGGAAAAAAAATGAAAATAAAATCATTAAAATGTGCATAATCAAACAATATATATAGATCTCATTTCATTATGGAAAATGATAAATCTTTTACATCAAAAATTATTTTTTTATAAATAAAAAAAAAAACATCTATTAGTTTTATTTATATAATAATATATATTAAAAATTTTAAATATATTCGTATTAAAAAATACCAATTTATTATTATATTCATATTTCATTATTTCTTCCCGCTTCATATCTCATTATTATTATTAGTCTTTCTTAATATTATGAGTATCTTTTTGTTGTTGTTCTTT
This sequence comes from Tetrapisispora iriomotensis, assembly GCA_003705975.2. Taxonomy (NCBI): domain Eukaryota; kingdom Fungi; phylum Ascomycota; class Saccharomycetes; order Saccharomycetales; family Saccharomycetaceae; genus Tetrapisispora; species Tetrapisispora iriomotensis. The sequence continues at coordinate 7,605 of PPKC02000017.1, read as the reverse complement.
TCTTGATCTCTTTTCATTATTCTCATTAATTGTGATTTCATTCGTTTTAAAAGATTTTCTTTGACACTAACATAATTACAATACTCATCAAAATTGAAAGGATATTCATACTTGAAACGTTTCCTCCTTCCAGGAAATCGAAAATGGAATCAAATAATTTATCAAATAAATTGTCTGTCTCTTGGTAAACTGTAGATGATATACCAGGGTTAATCGGTTGCCTATTTTTGTTCAATAGTTTTTCGTTATTCAAGCTTATTTCCTTTGCCTCCAAATTGTGTTTGGGAATAAACGTTAAATTACCGATCATTTCAGCCTCCTGAACAGAGTCTCCAATATATATATTATCAATCATTAAATTACTCGAACCACTTATAAATTCAAACACCAATGTGCCTACTTCGTTATCAAATATGCTGGGCTTTTCATCTTTGTAATGCTCTGGATTATCGATTAAATCAGGTTCCCATTTTCCCATGTAATTCTCGTTCTTGATCATTGGAGGTTCCCATTTTTCTTTATAATTTTTATTGATTATCATTGGTACTTCCCATTTGCCACATCCATAGTTTGTATAACAAGATGGATTCTTTATAATTGGTGCAATCCACTCACCATCAATTTTTGAATTCCACCAAGCAGGCTGGTATCTGTTGGGTTCAGGAATGTACTCAGGAATGCTTTCGTCCCATTCTTGAGGTTTCAAACTTTTCGGATCTGGAATCCAATAGGGCGCTTCATCATCCCAATCCTCAGGCTTTGAGGCATTTGGATCAGGGATCAAAATTCTATCATCCCAATCTTGCGGCTTCTCTGCTTCATAGTCTCGAATAAGTTTGGATGGAGTGAACTTTGGTAAAAATAAACCATCTTGAATCAAGCTAGACGCTATATAAACCTGACCATCTATCCTAATTTCAAAATTTTGGTTCATGTTATCAATTAAAAGAGTATACAAATGTGATTTGAAATCATTCTCCAATTTCGAAACTGGTGGGAATTGTAATTGTTTTAATTGATATTCTTCGGTTATTGGATTTTTTCTGTTTAATCCAAACTTAATCCCATTGAAGCCTGGTAAACATTTATCTGGTCCAAATACTATCTGATACTGTTGTAATTGTCTCTTTTTTGATCCATAATTGAGCAAATCTTCCTTAGACATTGGTGGATACAATTTCATAAAAGCACCACCACATTTCAATTCATTTTGTAATTTTACTTCATATTGTACAACTAGTTTACTATTACCATCAATTTTAATTGGATTTTCTAATATATGACCAATCATGGCTTGATCCCCTTTATCTTTTAAAACTAATGCAGAATCATCAATGAAGCCTGGTATTTTCTTGGCTTTTCCTAGTCTCCATTTAGAAGGGAATATTTTTTTATTAGTTTTCGAATTTGTAATATTAGATGTTATCCAACTATCCTCAAACTTATTATTTATATTGTTATAATTTTCGAATGGTTCCCAGAAAGAGTTCTCAGATACGTCTATATTATTTATATCATCCTTCGGCAGGTTTGGATGACGAAAAGAATTACTTGAATTAACACAATCAAAAAATGCCACTAATCCTATTATTATCAGAATATTTATGGGCAATCTTACAGAAAATAACATTTTCGTATAAGTGGTATTTTAATTCTAATAATCTGAGTTTGAGTGTTTATAAGTTTGAGTTATTCTTGAAGAAAAGACACAATAACTTCTATCTTAATTATTTTTTTTTCTATCAGATAATAAAATTCTTTCCGCTCGCAGAATGCAAAGATATATAAATTAAGAACTAGTTGTTCATGCGTGCTTTCTATTTATTAGCAATTAAACAGTATAGAATATTATGGTACATGAGTTTATATATATTATTTAATTACGCTTTAATTGTATATATGACATCCAGTTGAAAAAAATGGTTCATATAATCTGTCTTTTTTCTATCCTGTTAGAACAAATTCATCTGACAATAATATTATCCTGCTATATTATTGTTTTTCAAAGATGATACTGTCTAAAAAACATCACCTTGGTCGAACATAGCGTCAGCAACCTTGATAAAAGAAGCTAAGTTAGCACCTTTAACTAATGATGGTAAAGTGGAAGTGTTAGTTTCTTTGTTGTAAGTTTGAGCGGCGTCAATACAGTCATTGAAACAATTGATCATACGCTTCTTTAATTCTTTGTCAACAGTTTCTCTAGTCCAAGAAACTCTTTGAGAGTTTTGGGCCATTTCTAAACCAGAAACTAAAACACCACCTAAGTTAGAAGCCTTACCACCAACGTACCAAACAGCTTCTGATACAGAAGAGGAAGTAGAACGAGCAGTTTCAAAAACTCTAATAGCTTCTGGAGTGGAACCCATATTGGAACCTTCAGCAACAAACTTAACACCAGCAGCGACTAAAGACTTGGCTTCATCACCGGAAACTTCGTTTTGGGTAGCACATGGCAAAGCAATGTCAACCTTACCGGCATGAACCCAAGGACGGGCACCAGCAATGTACTTAATCTTGTCTTCAGTGAAAACAGAGTATTCGGCAACAATGTCTTCTAAACTCTTGAACTTAATCTTAGCTTCGGCAATAGCAGCAACTTGTTCAGAAGAAATACCAGTTTCGGAAATAATGGCACCCTTAGAATCAGATAAAGAGATAACAACACCGCCCAATTCGATAACTTTCAAAGCAGCATATTGGGCAACGTTACCACTACCGGAAATGGCAACACGCTTACCAGCAAAGGATTCCTTACCCTTTGTAGCATAGTCGATCATAGCTTGGGTGTAGTAAACTAAACCGTAACCAGTAGCTTCTGGTCTAATTAAAGAACCACCCCAGTTCAAACCTTTACCGGTTAAAACACCTTCCCAAGAGTTTCTGTAGGCTCTGTAGGCACCAAATAAGTAACCGATTTCACGACCACCAACACCAATATCACCAGCTGGGACATCTGTGTCTTGACCAATGTGTCTAGATAACTCTCTCATAAAAGAATTACAAATTCTTCTAATTTCATTGTCAGATCTACCCTTCAAGTCAACGGATAAACCACCTTTAGCACCACCCATATCTAAACCAGTTAGAGCATTCTTGAAAATTTGTTCAAAACCTAAAAACTTCAAGATAGATAAGTTAACAGTTGGATGGAAACGTAAACCACCTTTGTATGGACCCTTAGCAGAATTGTATTGGACTCTGTAACCCGGAGCAACTTCTTGTTCACCTTTATCATTTTCCCAAGTGACTCTGAATTGAATGATTCTTTCAGGAACACTCACAACAGGTAAAACTTTCTCATATTTTGGTTCTTTTTCAAACAATGTAGAGTCTCTTAAAGAAGAAACAATTTCATCGTAAGCTTGTTGAAATTCAGGTTCAAATGGTTGAGAAGACATTTTTTCAATAATAATTCGTTATTTAATTTTACTTCCTAAATTCGTATAACAATAAACACAATAAAGAAATAAAACTAAAATAAAACTAAAATAAAACTAAAATAAAACTAAAATAAAACTAAAATAAAACTAAAACAAACCTACCCATGTTATAACATCAATTGATCTAAAACATATCAAAAATAATCTAGTCTTTTTATACCATTTCTAAAAAATTATATACCTCTTCTTCCAAGACCACCGTCTCTTATCAAGAATTAAACTCTGTTTCTAAGTCATTTCAACAAGACTTTCACCTATTTTAAACTCAATAATGGGGCAAATACCTCTACAATAACTATAGAAGTATAGAAGTATAGATATACCTTGTTCTTACCACTGCAGATTCATGCTCATCTCTTGATTCCAACCACTAATACTCTAAGCTCATTGAAAACTTTCCAGTGAGAGGATTCAGTGTAGAACTAGTAGAGATACTAATACAGCTTTGAAGATTTGAAGATAGCGAAAATAGAGATAACGATAAAGGAATCTAAGTTCAGAAATATTGACCAATCACAGCTCGTTCTGGGATAACCGCAAATGGAAGTGTCGAGGTATTTTACTACGTAGGATTCTTTGGTTCTTCTGCGGTAATCTCGTTTCTTTTGCTCTTATCTATCGCCTGGAATTATCTGTTTTCTGTCTCGCTCCAGTGCAGGAGCAGGAGTGGCAGAGAGGTGGAAAAATGACGAATTCTCGTTGTTTTCGCTGTGAGGTCTGGGTGGAGGGTGGATTATTTGCCTGTATGAGAGTGTAGGAGGTGTTACTCTGTTTTGTGCGTGGTTTCTCCAGTCGGCTCTAGTGTTCTTTTTTTTTCAGAGTAGTGGTAAATTGTAGAACGGCACTTTTTTCAAATTGGAATTTGTGTTGTCTCGACTACGTTTTGTCGTTTGACGTGATAATAATGAGTTGCTAGCGCCGTAGAAAGAGGGTTTTCTGTCATGTTTTTAATTTTACCGGAACCGGAGATTCAGTTGGAGAGCATTCTTGGTTCAAATTTAGTGTCACGAGGTATTCACGTGCTTATTTATTTTTAAATTATTTATTGTTTTTATCTACAGAGGAAGGGTCTGGATAATAGATACACTGATTGGATTGAATTTGTGAATGGGAGGACCTAAATGTAAATATAAATTTGGATATCAAAAGTAGCGCTTAGGAATTTGGAGATTGTTATTTTGTTATATAAGTAAGTCTGATTTACAATGTTGTATTGAATCAAATTAAGAGCTTATGGGCATTCCACATTATTATCATATGAATGTGCGGCTATTGTAATTTGATAATCAAAAATACCAATCCTATTCTAATTCATGTTAGTATTTTCCCCCGTATTCAGGGAATTAAAAATAAATCGGCATGTATACATTCGCTATTATATTAATATGCAAGGATTTGTGAGTTCATACTAAGATACTTGAGACAATTACTCTAACATCAGAAAAGCTCTTAACATTACTCATATATTCCATATATTTATGACTTTTACCGACTGCTAGAGGTCTAGTACCTCAAGATTATATTAACATGTAGTTAATTCGCGTCACCTAATTTAGTATCAAGAAATATAAAAATTAATCTAGTGTATGCATTGGCCACTGAGTAAACTTATTATCTCTCTAAAATATAAATAATAGAATGAAGGTTTAGATCTTGTTTAATTATTTCGACGACCATAGTTACCTATTCTTAAATCAGCATAACACGGATAAACGCATATGCTCACACATATCAAAAAATACCGTCAGTGTTTGAAGCATCAAATATCTTTCCACTGAAAGTAATATAATACACACATTCCATCAATAATGAAAGTTAATGACGTTTTTATAACCATTTTTTATTTCTATAATGAAATTATTCGTGTACAAACAGGCTAAATATCGAGACGACGCTAATTTGGTGTACTTTTATAAAAATAAGATCTGGCTAGTTGCGTCTCAGGAGCAAAACAAAATTCTTCTTAAATTAATTTAGAAAATATGACATGTAAATTATTCCCTTCTTATTAGGAACTAAAATCAATGACATTATATAGAGATGCTACTATCTTGTTATGCTATTGCATCTCTTGTTCCTATATAACTATGAATAAATATCCTAAGGTACGAAAAATGCCATAGCTCGGGTAATGTACTGATTTATTTAAAAATAAGTACTCTCGAAAAACTAACAACAATATCAGATTCTATTCTCAATAAAATACTAGTTTTAAAGATCCAGGTGAAAGGTAAAATATGTCATTATGTTTACCTGGATAGAGAACATTACAGTGGTTTAACTGGATGGTCATGGAGATAATAATGAAAGAAGAACAGTACAATTCTAATCACCTCATATTAGTGCCTTGCCATTCAATTTGGGATCCAACTTACAAATCGAACGATGAAATAGGTAATTATGGCCAGAATCAGGAAGCTTGGGATCTTGCAGATTTCCAAAAAGAAGGACATGACCATATTGCTTTTATTAAACATGGTTTAAAAGCTGTTCAACTAACATTAGGATTAATTGTTGAAAATAATGACTTTAATGAAAATGGTAAACTAACTAATCCTTTATTACTGTTTAGCGGATCGCAAACATGTAAAATTACCAGAGAATCAGAAGCACAGAGCTATTGCTGTGTTTTAAACCATATTTTATCGAACTCAGAAGATGGATCTCTAAAAGCATTTAAGGGCGATAAAGATATCGAGGAATTGATTACCGACATACATTTATCATCTAAAAGATTAAATATACCATTAAATAAAATTATGGAACAACCGTTTATTTCAACTGAAGAATATGCATTAGATTCCTTTCAGAACGTGCTATATTCAATTTATAGATTTAAGGAATATACTGATAATTTTCCAGATACTCTAACAATTGTTGGTTTTGCCTTTAAAAAAAAGAGATTTTTAGATTATCACTTAAAAGCAATTGATTTTCCTATTGATAAGGTGACATATTTTTCTTATGAACCAAATCCAAAATATGAAATATATTTACAAAATGGCTGTAATTTAAATGAAACAGAAATCGATTCCACTTATACAGGATATTATGAAGCCTTAGATAATGCAGAGAATAAAAATGCTATATCTTTATTTGCTAACGATTGGTATGGAATTCGTGGAAAATTGCATTCTAAAAGAGATTCACGAAATCATCACAAAAGATACCCAGGTTATGCATCATTAAATATGATAGTTTTTAATAATAATATACCTGATGAGAATTTCTTTGAAATGTACATACATGGAAAAATGCCATGGTCAACCAACACTTAGCAAAAACTAAAAGCACTTTTTAGACTTGTTAGCTGGTTGGAAAATAATTTATTATTTTACCATTTGGCATTTTACATATGATTTATTGAATATTGAAATAGTTGCTTCCGCTATCAAATCCTGGACTGTCTATTGCCTGTTAAATTTTAATTAGGCGCAAGGTATTACAATTAGATTTATCAACTTTTACTTAGAGGTTAAGTTCTGGACAATCGGTGATATTCCATCAAAAGTAACAAATAAATGACATTAATAGACTTTTTTCAATTCGCTTCTGTAGATATAAGTAAGACTCATTTCTGACCTTTTATAAATGTTATATCATATTAATAGGAGCACATATAGTAGCCATGAAGAACCTTACCTCTAAAGTATGCTGACAATTAATTTCATTTTTTCAATCTGACTTGTTGACAATATTTATATTTGAGATAACATCAACAAACCTGTTAAAAAGAGGTGTTAAAATAAGCTACTTTTCACTCACATGTATTTTATTATATTTCGATACTACAATTTAAAAATTAACCAGTCAATTGACGCAGGAGTTATCTTAAGAGATAATTCAGTATGTATTATAAAATACTGTGTATCTTGATGAATAAATTCATCCTCACATCTTTACATGCTCTAATCATAGATGAAGAAATAAAAAAAAAAAGAATGCTCAGAAAGCAAATAACCATACACAGAGAACGTCAAAGAACAGAATGAAGTTCAAGCAAACAATAATTACTAATCTGAATTGTTCCTTTTCTCTATATTACAACTTTGAAAATTATGATTTGAGATCTACTATTTCCAAGTGTTGACTTGTATGATTATTGCTAAAATTGTATAACAGATCAGTATCTGTGAGCCTTTATTTTTTTTATATTCAAACA